>JAOQMP010000004.1:6722782-6741241 GCA_027563575.1 Erythroxylum pedicellare
ATAATATTTTAATTTTAATTTGATAGTAAGTTATGTTATTATAAGATAATTAATATGTCATAATAATTTAAAATATGTAATTATAAGATTTATTTTTAATAATTAGTAACAAAACTTAATACTAATATAGAGTCCAACGGACCAGAAAGATATGAAAATTATTTAGTACTTAATATAACAAGAATAATTAATTAATTTTTATACTAAATTTAATAGAACAATAAAATATAAAAAATTAATTAACAATAATCCCGAGTCCAACAAGTTAATAAGAGGGAAAAAGTAATTATGAGTATAATGACTCGAATGACAATGAATAATCAATAATAATTATTGATTATTTGATTAACAATTTAATTTAATTAATTAATTTTATATATTTAAAAATGAGAATTGTTACAAATTGTGAGAATTTATTCATTTTACCAGTAATGTAAATTTAATTAAAGATATAATTTAATTTTATATATTAATTATTGATAAATTTTCATAAATTAACATATCACTCATGCAACTGGTTAACTCTCAATCATTTCCTTTTAACGTAGCTATCAATTTCAAAAAAGAAAATATTACGATTTGTTTTGTTAATATTTTTATGAAGAATATTAATAAAGAAGGTTTTAAAATTTTTTAGCAGACATTAAAACTTTTTACATGAGTTTTAGAGTAAATAAGATTTAATAGACTTATCCTATCCTACAATTTAGATAGATATGATACATATTTATCCTATCGTTTTGTAAATTTTTGTAAACTCGACATATGTATCTTATGCTTAACATGAATAAAGTGTATTTGCCTTTTTAAATATCTTTTATATGGTATTATAGCTTTTTGCTGTCTAGCAACTTAAGAAGCTACAATGCCTACCGAGAGAGCTCATGTGTCTTTTTTTCTTTTTCTTTTCGACTACTTCTCATATTTCAGCTTTTACAAACATCACACATCAACTGTCTGTCAAATTAATTTCTATCGATTATCTCATTTAGAAGGCAAAACTTCTACCTCTTTTACATAATTATGATTTAGCAAAATATATTGATGGCAATCACGAATAGTATAAACATGATTAATTTGTTCTTAATTAGATCCTTGGCTTTATCAATGAGAGCTTTATTCCTCAAGTTGGTGTTTCCAACTCCTATGCAGCAATGGCAAAAATTAGTCAAAACTTATGCTTCGGGTTCTAAACCACAAATATGAACTGTTAAAGCAAAATTCTTTAAGCTAACTAAGGAACATAATGAACCTATTGCTCAATATACTTTACGAGCAAAAGGAATGTTTGATCAATTAGCAGCACTTAATAGTCCTATCATGGAGGATGATTTGGTTTAGGTTTTTATTAATGGCTTGGGTCTAACATATAGATCCTTTGTTTTGTCTCTTGAAATTTGTTTACATGTAGTTTTTTTTTATGATTTTATAGATTACTGCTCTGTGAAGAGGAGAATCTTGCTGCTGAAATAAATACAAAGCCACTTATACAACCTATGCTCATTATGTGAATTCAACTGTTAGAGGATATTCATCTCCTAGTAGAAGAAGAAACCAAGTGATGACGCGTGGAAGAGGACATTCCAATGTTGTTACCTTTTTTATTGGAAAATTTTGATCTCCACGTGAGCTTCCTCACAATTCTTACATAACTAGCAATTCGATGGACAATATTTAGTGTTATAATTATCTTTAGGCAATGTCCTTCACCAAACCGTAAAGCTACCATCCCTCAATAACAAAACTTAAACCAAGTCAAACCGACTTCTAATCTAGCAACATCAACTACGCATCCTCATTCTTGGATCCTGTACACTGGAGCAACTCATAATCTTACTCCTAATTTAGAAAATCTTACCATTCATAATGAGTATCATGGTCCTGAGGCAATCAAAATTAATAGTGGTAAATTCCTTTATATCTTATGTTGGCTCATCTTCTTGTCAATCTTCGAATAATTCTTTTAAGCTTCAAAATGTTTTATGCGTTATTTCTTATTGTCAGAATTTATTATCTATTTATGCTTTTACTAATGCCAATGAAATTTCTATTGAATTCTTTCCTAATTGATTCATGATTAAGGATATCAACACGAAGGAGCTCCTCCATTTAGGCCAGACTAATAATGGTCTATACTATACGCTCTTAAAACCTATTCGATAGCCTCGTAGTCTAGTTATCACAATGACTTGAACTTTAGAGCAATAGCATTTGCATTTGGGACATGCAAATTATCAAACAGTTTGACAAGATCTTTAACAAAATAAAATTCCTATTATTTATCCTCAGAAATTGAGTCTTTGTCATGCTTGTAGTGTTAATAAGAGTCATAAGTTGCCTTTTTCAGTCTCCCATTTTAAAGCTCACAATCCACTTAATTTAATTTATTTTGTTCTTTGGGGGTCCATCTCTTGTTCCTTCCGTGGATAACAACCAATATTATGCATTATTTTTATGATCATCATTCTAGATATTATTGGATTTATTTTAAAGAGAATGAAAGAACAAGCTGGAAAGTTGAAAGTGAAATGATTTCTGAGTGAGTTGTTCCTTACAATGTACATGTATTTATACATAAATGTAGATAAGGTGAATCAATTTATAATTGATTCAATATAAACAAAAATAATCAAATATTGTCTAAAGTGATATGATACATAAGATAAGCATAGTAAATTGAATTACAACTGAAAAATGAAGATAAGAGGATAAATGTTTCTAAGATAATTTCAATTGAGTTGAAGATCAATTATCATCCTCGCGCAAGCTATTGTTTGGAAGAACATTTACCTTAGGATGGAATCGCAAGAAGGAAGTACAACAAAATGGTTTGGTGAGAATGTTAGCAAGTTGGTGTGAATTGTATATATGACATATGAACATAAATTTCTTTACAATCAAATCACAAACAAAGTGTATGTCAATCTTATTATGTTGGCACGAGTATGAGAGACAAGATCTACAGCAAGAAAGGTAGTGTCGATGTTATCATAGTACAAAAGTGATTAAACATTAGAGGGTTTAAGTTCACCAAGTAGAGAATTAAACCAACATAGTCCAGTAGTAGCTAGAGCATCCTATATTCTGCTTTAGTGGTATATCTGTCCATAATAGATTGTTTCTTAGAACTCTAAGAAATTAAGGAGAAGTCAAAGAAGATGCAATAACCAGATGTAGATATGTGATGGTCAGGACCCCAACCCAATTAACATCAAAGTAAACAGTGATGGTTAAGATAAACGATTTGTGAGGTGTAGGCTATAGGACAAGGTAGAGTGAAGATACTGAAGAATGCATTTTACTGCAGTCTAATGAACATCTTTAATATAGTGTAAGAATTAGGAACCTTCGTTAACAACAAATTGGATATTAGTTCTGGTTAAACAAAGATATTATAGCGCTCCAATAGTACTATAATATTTAGTAGGATTGGAAAAAGGAAGGCTATGGCTTTTGGAATATGGAAGAGAGGGGTAATGGGTATGGAGGAGTTGAGGTGTGTATGGTGAAGAAGGCACGAATGTATGTAGATTGTGTAAGAAGAATGCAGTGGGCATGAAAGTGGCTTCAATACCAGGAAAGAAGTGAAGAGGGCCTAAATCTTTTATGGTGAATGGAGAGTGAAGAGCATTAATGATGGTCTAAATAAATTGTTGTGAAGAACTAGTGACCAAGATATCATCCATATAAATGAGGAGGAAAGTGGTGTAAATTGATGTAAAGTGAATAAAAAGACATGTATTAGCCTTGAATGAAGTGAAACCAAGGTCAGCAAGTTTATGACTTAAGAAGCGAAACCAAGCTCGAGGAGCTTGCTTAAGACCATAAAGAGCTTTGTGTAGGTAGCACACATAACAAGGATGATGAGGATCAGCAAAACTAGGTGGTTGTTACATAAAATCAAGTTTTTGTAAAGTCCTATGAAGAAAAACATTGTTAAAATCTAACTAAAGAATGGATTAGTTTTTAGGTAAGGCAATTGTAAAAACAAGGCAAATTATGGTTGGTTTGACAATATGACTAAATGTGTCAGTGTAATCAAGACCGGGAGATTGATGAAAGCCTTTACCGACCAGGAGATCTTTATAGCAATCTAGGGAGCCATTAGAATGAAGCTTTGTTTAGAATACCCTTTTAAAGCTGGCAATATTTGCACATGGAGGAGGAGGAATAAAGGACCAAGTATTGTTATGATGGAGAGTTTTTAACTCATCAAACATAGCTTGTCTCCAGTGAGGATATTTGTTTGCTTGAGTGAAAGAGGTAGGGTTGGGAATAAGAGATTAAGGAATAGTGGTGTGGTAAGTAATACGATCAAGGAAGGATTTTAAAGGGTTGGTGTGGTCCCGAGTGCGAGTGACCATTAGATAAGAAGAGGAAGATGACGGTAGAGGAATAGGGAGAATAGGTAAAGAAGAGGTATAGAAGATATAGGTGAGGTAGAAGTAGTGAGGACTGGAGAAGAGGAAGAGCTAGGCAATGTAGGAGGAGTAGAGGATAATTGAAGTTGTAAAGGCAACGATAGTGAAGTGGGGGAGGAGGAAGAGGAGGATGGTGGAAAGTTAGTAAACTAATGTTCAAGAAATCTAACATGTCGGGAAATATAAATTTTATTGGTCGAGGAATTAAAACATTTGTATCCTTTATAATTGGGAGGGCACAGTTGAGGAATGCATATGGAATAGATTTTGGTGTGAGCTTATAAAATAAGGTATGAGCAAGGAAATGATAGCATGTACAACTAAAAAATCGAAGATGATTAAGAATAGGAGACAAATTGAAGAACAGTTCATGATGAGATTTGAAATGTAAGGTAGATAATGGCAAAAGGTTGATGAGATAAATAGTAGTGGAGAAAGCTTCATAATATAATCATTTTAGGAGAGAGGTGCGAATAAGAAGAGAAATTCCTATTTCAGTTATGTGACAAATTTTATGCTCAACAACTCCATTTTGTTATTGAGTATGAAGATAAGAGATATGAAAGCTAATTGCGTGAGTGGTGAGAAAAGTAGCAAATGATCCTTTGATGAGTTCAAAAGCTCCATCACATTGAAACATTTTGATTTTTGTAGAAAATAAGTTCTCAGGAGTTATTTTGAAATTTTAAAAGTTTTAATGTTTGAGATTTATGATATAGTGGAAAGAGCCAAGTATAAAGAACAAAATCATAAATAAAAATTATAAAATATCGGGAAGCAAGAGAGATAACAAGAATGATGGTCCCAAATGTTGCAATGAATTAATTGAAAAAGTGCAGTACATATTCCAATGGATGTAGGAACGGAAAGACGAAGACTTTTGCTTTAAAGGTAGAAATTACAATGAATACAAGACACTAGATTAGATGTAAATAGTTTTTTAAAAATTTGAGTACATGGATGATCAAGATGTTGATGCCAGAGATGTGAAAGGACACATTAAGCAGTAAAAACCATAGGATTTGTGAAATGGACAGGAATTTTGAGGGGATAGAGAATATTACGAATGTTTCTTGTAAGAAGTGGAATCTTGGTAAAAGGGTCTTTTACAACATAACCAAAGAAATTAAATCCAATTAAACATGAGTTTTTTTTAATAGATTGATCAATAGCAAGTAAGTTTATAGTAAGGTTAGGAAAAAACAAGAATATTATTTAAGTGTAATGGTTGAAGATTGGTATGGAAAGATAGGTAAACATTGGAAGTATTGGGAAGAATAGTACTGTTTTACTTGATCAATACTGTGATATGGTTGAATGGAGTCGACAATATTGTTGTTGGGTGTCATATACGAAGAAGCACTGGTATCTGGAAGCCATTCGATAATTTCACTAGATGAAGAGGTGGAAGAATTTAGAGTAATTTGTAAGGTAGAGAAGGAGGGCTGAAATTGTTAGGGGCTAGAGGAAAGAGTTAAAAATTTATTTCAGGAGTGCATGTAGTGAAAATGACAAGTTATGGCTATATGACAATTTTTTTTGCAAATTTGACATTTTGGAGGTCGAGAATTTGGATTGGGCCGAAAGGTGGAATTAGAATATGTGGTTGAGTGATGTAAAGGATTTGGGTTGTAAAGGCTGGGCTTATGGATGCTGGTAGGTTGAAAGAATTATATTGGTCCAAGGCTTGACGGGTTGAGGTTTGACCCAACCTAAAGTGAATTAAAAAGAGATCTATTATGTTCTTTTTACTCCAGATGCAAATTGTGTGGGTTGGAGATGGTTTTGTTGTCGCTGTTATGAGAGAGATGTTGACATCCATGTTAGGCAGTAAAGCTCACATTTGGTGGAGTGTGATGGAGAGTTAGTAGATGTTGTTCATAGAACAATAACTTGGTGTGTAGCTCAAGGAAAGAAGGAGGTGGGCCACCAGTCTCTATGGTGATGACGAAGGATTCTTACTCAGAGGGGAGGCCAATGATGGTGAAGAGGACCAGATTATCGGATGAGACTGGGTCACCTATTACTGGCAATTCTTTCACTATCATCGCGATGGTCTTTAGGTAATCAATAATGGTAGAATCTCCTTATTTGGTGGTATGAAGTTGATGATGAAGGAGTGATTTTTGAGTTATGGTTTGTTAAAGAAAATGGGTTTCCAATTGTAGCCAAAGATTTTGAGCAATGTCACACCCAAGAGTAAAGGTGTAACTATGGAGGTAAGTGTGGCAGTGAAATAGCTGTAGACCAACTAATCATATTTTTGTCATTGCAAGTATTTGGCTGAAAGGGACGAGGTGGCATTAGATGGCGCGTGGTGTTTGGATGATTGTGTGATCATTCTGTCAATGTATCTGAGTAAATCATAGGTAAGTAGGATTGCTTTAAATTGGTTTCTCCAGATGGGATAGTGATGGTTGCCAAAATTGGTAGTGATGAAATTTATGATGTTGGTAATTGGGAGGGATGTACAAATAACCTGCATTGTGATAGTTTATGGTAGTGTATTGTAGTAGAGGTAAATGGAGATTGGTTTTGTGTTGGTGTCTTGTGGAAGAGGGAAAACAAAAAAAAAGGGCTTGGTTTAAGTTAGCTCTGATACCATAAGGAGAATGAAATAACAAGCAGAAAAATTGAAAGTTAAATGAAGTGTATTAATTTCTGAGTGAGTATTTCCTTTACAATGTACATGTATTTATACACAAATGTAGATAAGGTGAATCAATATAAATTGATTCAGACCAAACAAAAACAATAAGATATTATCTAAAGTGATATGATACACAAGATAAGTATAGCAAATTGAACTACAACTGAAAATGAAGATAAGAGGGTAAGTGTATCTAAGATAATTTCAACTTAGTAGATAATATGTTATCAATTTAAGTATAAATCTTAAGTGCTTAGTGTTTTTCTCAAGTTTTCTCATACTGTTGAATTTTTTTGGATCCATAAATAAAAAGATTTCAAGCTGATTGGGGAGGGAAATATCAATCCTAGCAATCATATTTGCTAGAAAATGGAATAACTCACCACAGTTCTTATCCTAAATCTCCATAACAAAATGGATGTGCGAAAAGAAAACACCGATATATTATAGAGACTAGTTTCGCTTTACTTCAACATTCATCTGTTCTTACAAATTTTGGAATTATGCTTTTGATACTGCAATTAATCAATCAGTTGCCTACATGTATTATTTCTCATTCTAATTTGTATAAATTCTTGTTAAACAAATTCTTGATTATAATAATTTGCATTTTTTAGATACTTGTGTTATCTTTGGTTACGACCTTATGCTCCATATAAATTAACACCTCATTCCAAATGGTGTGTTTTTATAGGATATAGCAAGCATCATAAAGGTTTCTATTGTCTTCATCGTCAATCTAAAAGGCTTGTTATCTCATGTCATGTTGTTTTCAATGAACAAGAGCTTCCTTTTTCCAAATCTTTTATGACAAATTCTAGTGTTTAGGATTCCTCACTAGCCACTATTTTTTTGCCATAACGATTCAATCATAGTTCTACTTCTCCACTATTATCTCAGTACTTGCCTAAAGCAACTAACTTAACCAATTCCAACTTCCCGAAAATATTTTACTACAAGGAAAACATCATCTGCGCCACCCACACACCATACCTCAACATCATCTCATCCCTATGTCATACCCATTATTGATGTACCTTTTATTTCCTTAACCCACACACTTATAGCACCCATAAACGTTGCACCCATTTTTCGGGTGTTGGTGTTGAGAAAGGTCTAAAGTGGGAAAATAGAAGTGAGGTGCTGAAATGTAGACTATAATTTATGAGAGTAAGAAAAAACAGTAATGCAACATTAATTTGGTTTTGTATTGTGTGGAAAATCAAATGGTTAATTAGAAATGGCCTATACAACTGAACAATTAGGCGTGGCAATAACCGAGCATGACTTCAAAAATTCTTTTAGTATCCAAATTCGTTAGTCCGAGTCTACACTCTTTAGTGTTGGACAATTTTTTCATTTTCTACAAAGTTGGACAACATTTAATTGCATTTTTTGGGTTTTCAATAACTTATTAGTTAAGTTACATAATTTAATCCAGATAAAGATAATAAAGTCCCCAATAAATGATCTATGAGTCAAAATCTGAGTAGAAAATAGATCCCAATCAATATGGGCCGGACCCATATCGAGCTTGTGATAGAGAAGCTCAATATGGAAGCTATATATAAAGGTTAAGGTCTATCAATTGTAAACATAAGGATTCTCTCACCTGTTAAGAGAGTTTAAGTTTTGAGAAAACTGTAGAAAGACCTTACCTACATCCCGAAGAGCAATTCCCGTAAAGACGACGATGGATTCGCACTCGTTTCGACTTCAAAAATCTTGTTTGAAGTTATGGAATCGAAATCAGACCTTTTTTGCATTTCTTTGTTTTTTTCCCTTTCATATTCAATCTGGGATCTGTAACTAAGGTACCGTTATGTATTACACATAGTATCAAAGCGGTGACGTGATCAGGTGGTTAAAAACAAAGATTTTTCAGTTTCTCTCTATATGGTTTTTGGAGATTTAACTTATGTTTCTCATTTTTCTTGCTTTTTATTGCATGAAAGTAATATACATGTGTTTAGCCTTGAGAAATGGGGTTAAAACGAGCTCGGGAGCTCAAAAAATTGGCCCGAAGCTCCCAAAAAATCACCATTTTTTGATGGCCCAAAGGAGACCATCAAGCACACCCGCCAAATAGTTCATACCTTAGACACACGGTCAACACGTAGGTGAACAGTGTTAAACGTACGTTGCAAGTGCCAGCCGATAAACATCTATGGGCTCGCAACTGGCGCGTCCAATGCAAACGTCGCACTGTTAAGGCACATCATTGGTCTTCGCAGCTGACGTCAACGGATGATGTCGGCTCTACAGGGCACTAACATAGTGCTGATGTTATGCTAACATCAGTCGTATGAAATTTCTACAGTAATTTAAAATTTTTAGATTTTTCGTGAAGGTACCTCGGGGTGTTTTAGGTCAGTTTTCGAGTTTAGAAAATTCATAAAGTGAGTTTTTCCATTTTCTAGATTTATTACATTAGTAATAAATTAAAGTTTAACTCCAGAAAAAGGAATTAAGGCGTTCTGAATATGATTTTGAGTGAATTTTGATGCTTTGAACATCACATGAGGGAGATACTTTAAGTTTTCATGTCTCGGGTCTCATGTTCAATATTCAGGATTGCATGATAATCACTTGAAAAAGGAATTAAGACATTTTAAAGCCATTTTTTAGTAATTTTTCACACAAAGAACTTGTCATAAAGGTGATACATGAGGTTCTCATGTCTTGGGTAATTAGTTCAATGTCCAGTGATACATGATAGTCACTTACTGAGATTTTTCTTTTATGAAAGTCTCAAAAGAAGTTTTCATAGAATGTCTTCAGCACGAGTGTGTGACAATAAGACTGCGCATTCGAGTTTTTGCATTTATTGATATTACATTGTCACATACCATATGCCCATAAAGAATATGAGGATAATATAAAGATGTATCCTTTGTGTTTGTGAAATTTTTGAGTGCTGATGAGGATGTAGTCACCACAGTGGCTTTTCGAGTCAATATTTTAAATTGTTCTACTTACACGTTAGGGGATATCTTTGGTCTCATGTTTGGTTATTCTGCCTACAGGTGTTGGTCTTACATGAGATTTTGAAATGTGCATAAAGGCATCAAATAGAGGAAAGTCGTGGCTTGAATGATCTATTCGCCCACAGGTGGCAATGACATAAGAGTTAATGGTTTGTACTCTGATCGCTTTTATGTGGAGGTCTAGTTGCATATATTATGTATTCAACCCACAGGTGTTTTATAATATGTGTGACTAGATTTTCAGTAAAGATACTGCTTAATGGCTTTAAGTATCATTGTTGTCCTACATTTGTGATGATTTAAATATTATCATTTTATAGTTACCTTTTTGGTTAATAAAATCAATATCACCATTGAAACCCTGACCGGTTTCAATATGAAGAAGTGGACAGAGGATGCATTAAACGCTATGGAGATAACTGAGGTTGATATGGTCATACGGACGGATAGGCCATCTCTACCTACGTCATGAGCTCGAGAGTTCATAAAGCAGCCTATGAAGCATGGGATCGGTCTAACAGATTATATCGCATGACCATTAATAAATCCATAACTGACTATCTACTTAGTGGACTTTCGAACATAGACATAACGAAGGAGTTTCTTCGTAATGTCTCCCAGAGGTACACAGTCTCACTTAATGTTGAGATAAATGCCTTAATGAAAGAATTATTCTTCATGAGGTATATGAGAGAAAGGGGAGTGATGGAGGACATATCGAGAATAATCCATCTTCACAGTAAACTGAAGATGCTAAACATTCCTCTTCCTGATGTCTTCATAGTTCACCAGACTCTTAATACACTCCCTCTAGAGTTTATTAATCTGGTGATGACATTATTTGCAAAATGAGGAATGGGACTTCAACGCTTTAATTGCTTATTGCGTTTTTAAGGAGGAAAAAGTCAAGTTTGCTACTCCTACAACCCCTTAAAGCAGCTAAAGGGAAAGTAAAGATGAAACCTGCTAAGATCAAAGTTCGAAAGACTAAATCTTCTTCACATACTAATGCTGGTCAATCCAGTGCTAGTAAAGTTCCGTATGACATAAAGAAACCAATAGTATGAGGTTTAAAATGAAAGACTGAGACCATCAGGTAACTCTTTGGCTTATCAATGTATGAATCTAATTTGTGATAGTCGTATTAAGTACTTGGTGGCTATATAGTGGAGCATCTGATCAAGGTGACTCCATAATGCAAGGGTTCATATCTAGGATAAAGCCAAATAAAGAGAAGGAGGAACTGATGGTTCATAGCAATGAAGAAGCGGAAGTAATATCTATAGGGGATGAATGTACCAAACCTTACTGCAAGGTTCATTTTGGTTTTTACACGACATATTTTACATGTGATCTTTCTATCAATCAAGAAGGTTGACGTTTTGTATTTATTGCTTCTATTAAACAGTTGTTGTCGAATGGAAAATATAACGGTACAACTTTCTTGTCATATGGTTTGTATAAAATATGTCTTACCCTGAATTAGATATATGCTTCTTCGTATCTTGCTAAACAATTCATGAAATGAAGGACCTTGATGAACAAAAAGTCATACATGGTGTAGTATGTTTAGGCCACATTTTCAGAGCTAAGGTTGAGAGATTGATCAAGGAAAGCATTCTCTCAATTCTAGATTATGATGATCTGGAAACATGTGCTAACTGTTACAAGGGTAAGTTGGCTAATAAGGATAAAGAGGTCAACTTGTGCTTCTGACTTGTTGAGTCTGATACATAAAGATATCGATAGACCTTATACAGTTGCATTATGCAATTCTAAATGCATTATGACATTTGTTGATGATTATTCCCATTATAATTATATGTTATTGCTTAAAGACTGAAGGTTAAGAACCAACTGGGAAATTTTATCAAGATAGTCAGATTTAAACATGGAAGAGAATATCATGGTAAACATGGTGTTTCAAGACTTGAAAAGGTTCATTTTCCAGATATATGAAATCAATTAGAATAGTGACTTAATTCACTATGTCAGGTAGTTCTTAGCAAAATGGTGTGTTACCGAAAGGCATAACCGCACCCTAAAGGACTTAAAGAAGTCAATGCAGAATATGACTAATCTACCTAATTATTTAAAAGTGTGGAAACCTTGCTTAGCACACATTTGTGTATGCGAATGCCCTGAGTTAGTATATTCCTTATAAAAATAAATTACATACTTATTGTGCTCATTGCTATTTAGTAAGATATCTTAACCATTTTAAGGCTATAACTTTACTGTAGAGAAAAAGGACTAGAACAGTGGAATTACAAACAACTAAGTTTATGGAATATGATGTCTATGACGATGCTGGGCCCTTTGATCATTCGAATGATCGCAGGGTAGATACTACAGTTATTATGTACTTGCGACTTATATAGTTAGATTTAGTGGATTTAGGTCTTTGTATTGTGATTTTATAGGAACAGGAACATATACCTGTACACATAGTGGTTCCTGAGGGTACAAGATTTAATGCAGTTGAGTAAATCCTCCAGAGTTAGACGACCTATTATCCCATCTAATTTTATAGTCTATCAGGTGAACATGAGTATGCTATTAGACATGTTACGGATCCATTTACTTTTACAAAGCTATTTCTGGACCCAATGTAGATTTGTGGTAGGATGCAATGATTGCTAAGATGCAAGCCATAAAGTATAGTAAGGTCTAGGAGCTAGTTGATTTACTGAAACTCCAAACCTGTCAGTTGTAAATGAAGTTTTTAGACCTAAAGGATTTTAAGATAAAGTTTAGCGATTTATAGGCTTGCTCAATTTCCTGATGATTCACTCAGGGAGAAAGGTTGAATTTAATATTACTTTTTCTCCCATATCCTTGTAGGATACATTTTGCGTGATTAAGACAATTGTAGCTCATGATAATATAGAGTTACATCATATGACTGTCAAAACTGCTTTCCTGAATAAAGACCTTTATGAAGTGGTCTATATGGTACACCCTGAAAGATTTCAGGATCCAGATAGAACTGACATGGTTTGCACATTAAGCAGATCAATATATAGTTTATATAAAACCTCCTAAAATTGATACCTTACATTTGATAAGGTTTGACCTCTTTCGGCTTCATAGAAAATAAAGTTAAAAAGATGCTTGTACTATGAGGTCAGAGGGAGCAAAGTTATCTTCCTATTACTGCATATGGATGATATATTTCTCACGTCAAATTACTTGACTATGTTGTATGAGGTTAAGCAACTTTTGGTCAAGAAATTTGACATGGATCTTGGTGTAGCATCTTATGTCCTAAGTGTTCAGATTTATCGGGACAGATCTCAACACTTATTAAACCTCTTATAGAGTGCATACATGAAGTTTTTGTTACAAGGGTTTAATACGATTAATTGTTAACCTCTTGTAGCATCTATCTCTTATAGTGAGAGATAATCTTTGGAACAATATCCAAAAAATAAAGTAAAGAGAGAGATTATGAGGAAGTTTTGTATTCTAATACGCTTGATAGCCTGCTGTATGCTTGATTATGTACTAAACAGGACATTGCATTCACCATTTGACTATTTGGTCAATATCTGGTTAACCCAGGTGTAGACCATGGAAATGCAGTCAAGCAAGCGTTGAGATACTAAAGGGAATTAAGGATTATATGTTGACATATAAAAAAGTAAACAGACTAAACCTCGTAGGGAATTCAAATTCAGATTTTAGCCTTGTGTCAAGATGAGTGAAAGTCCACTTAATGTTATAGTTTTAAGTTTGCAGATGGTACAATGTTGTGGAAGTGTGTCAAGTAGACATAGGTAACTTCCTTGACTATGCATACAGAGTGCATGCTATGGGGATGCTTCACAGAGGGTTTGACTCAGAAACTTAATTTCTGAGTTGTTTATGGTTGATTCAATGGCTAGACTCATTCGGTTTGTACTATGATAATCTTGTGGCTATGTTGTTTAATAACAACAAAGAATATCATAAGGTCTTAGCATTTAAAGTTTAATTATTTGTCCACAAAGGAGTTGATACGAAAATGTGACATTAAGGTTTGGAGCATTTAAGGACTGAGGAACTGTAAGTCGATTCTTTAACTAAAGGACTCCACCCACTTGTTTTTAAAATACAAGTATACAGTAAGGGTGTTTTGACATCTTTAGATACTGATAGTTAGGGGATCGTTATGTTTGCTCCATGTACATTTGCACATTTTGATATATTATGATAGTATGATGGTTCATCAATAGAGATGATCATCATTTATCCTCAATAATATGTGTTATCATACATTGTCATAATACGTATAAAAGTCTTAAGATTTGTGTCGATCTTAAGCATTTAAAGGTCATTGGGCATATATACAGATTGACCTTAAGTCTATGTCATTTTGACACATATAGTTTAGTACGGATATCCATAAATTTAACATGACATAAGGGGGATAAAAGTTTTCAGTCCTATAAAGGTTCTCTAATGTAGTTTAACATTCAATTGGAGATTATAAAGGTTTTCTCTAATGCAGTTTAGCATTTGGTGAGAGGAAATGATGTTTAGCATTTGATGAGAAAAAACATGATTTATCTAATGCAGTTTAGCATAAAGTTAGAGAAATCGAAACGTACAAATAAAGATGATATAATTTAGATCATAAAGATATCATCCTAATTTCTCACACTCCATTTTTCCATTTATGTTAGTGAGGTATTATGTATACGTGGTTATATTGGATTTGTATCGCACATAATGCATGCATTTGAAACTTTTTGGTATCGAAAGCCTTACAAGACAGAATGATAAACTTTTGTTATCTTTGGATCAAATGTTTTGTTTTTAAACTCAATCTACTAATACAGTAGTATAGCTTAATCGAGTTTTTAAAATATTTTTTAACTTGAGTCAAAACTATAATTAATGCTTATCCAAAGGGGAGAATGTTGGACAATTTTGTCCTTTTACATAAAGTTGGACAACATTTAATTGCATTTTTTAGTTTTTCAATAACTTATCGATTAAGTTAAGTAATTTGATCCAGATAAAGGTAATAAAGTGACCCAATAAATGATCTAAATCAATGAGTCGAAGTCTTGATGAAAATAGATCCTGATCAGTATAGAACGGACCCATATCGAGCCTGCAAAGGGAAATCTCAATATGAAAGTTATATATAATGATTAAAGTCTCTTGCAGTTGCTTATATTAATTGTAAGCATAATGATTCTCTGGTTCGTTAAGAAAATTTACATTTTAAGAAAATTGTATGAAGACCTTACCTGCATTTGGGAGAGTGGTTTTCGTAAAAATGGCGGTGAATTCACACTCATTTTGACTTTAGAAAGCTCGTTTGAATTTATGGAATTGAAATCAGGTATTTTTCAGATTTCTTCATTTCTAGCTCTTTTATATTTGATCCAAAATATGTAATCAAGGTATCGTTACATACTACATTTTTCCTCGCAGTGGGACTATGATATTATAACTAATTATTAGTGTCATAATAGGTATTATGCGCTCGTTTTATGCAAGTTACGGAAGTGGGGTCGTGTTGATTGCTGAAGTGACGGCATCGAGAAGATGAGCAATGGGACGAGTGGGCAGTGGGAACCCGTGCACAGCCAGATGAGTGAGAATAGTGACGGTAGCTAGCTGAGTCACAAGGTTCGGAAGTGTGAAAGGTTTAGCATGCAAAAGGAGCACGAGCCGAAATGAAGTATTGGATATTTTACTAAATAATGTTTTCAGACTTACTTCCGAAAGTTCATTTTGAAGAATAATGTTATAATAAAAGTATTTAAATTGAGTCTTATTAACATTTTTAGAACGTTTAAAATGGATGAAAATTTTAATGAAGTTAACACCTTATCAATTAAATGTTGTGTAAATATTGACATAATATTAGTTTAATATTTTAAAATAAAAATAAAAATTTACTATTATATAATTAATTACAATCACGATAGGTATGTGACAATGAGGTTCTTTCTTAATAAAAAAATAATTAACTAAGGATTTTTTTTAATGTATTTATAAATAGTTTTGAATATTCGGGTTTAATTTCATCCGTTGTTGTAAAAGGTTGAAAACGAAAGATTGTACATGCAATTTAATTAATATTGAAATATTTATATGTTCCTCCGGAAGATTCTTTTTGATACAGCGTGCATCACGTATGAAGGACTGCCAGCAAGAACGCGATCAGAATTGATATTTTATTCTATGGTAGTTTTACACCTTTGCGGTGACCAAAAGATAACTTTTCCTGTTTTGTAGGACCACTGCTATTTGCTTTCGTTTTCGATTAAAAAGTTTTAAATTTCACTTTCCAAGTCATACCATAATAATGTCGTGGGCGACAAAATTGGGTAGGGAAATTAAGTCTTTCAAACAAACAAGAAATGAAAAAGTTGAGGAGAGGATATTCAGGTGAATTTAGGTCATTATATTATGTCTAATTTAGGGTTGCTCATATCAAGAATGCACAAGTATACATTAGCTTTAGCACTCTCTGGTAGCTGATAACTTTTAATTCTTTTCTACCAATTTATGTATATCAATAAGAAATCTAATTATAAATGCGAAATCAATATATTTATTTGTTATGAAAAATAATCAACATAACATTAATTATTCAAGTATAGACTCAACCTCAATTAAAACAATCTTTACATACATACATACATTTTATAACATTATTCAAGTATAGAGTAAACCTCAACTAAAACAATCTTTACATACATACGTACAAGAACAATAAGTCATGCTTACCCAGGTTTACAGGACACGAGGACTGGGGTTGACACCTAGCAAAGATAAGAGGTGTTTATAATTATTATATCGCAAAGGCAAACGCCAAAAAGATATCAAGAAATGAGAAGCACAGCAGGACAAAGTTTGGGTTGGTAGAACGTATCAACGGTGAAGATGCCACGACTCTCTTCTTGTTCTGTCGCTGCTCTTGTGCCTAATCAACGTCCCACTATACCATTAACCCCCACTACTCCTGCTGCCTCTGTTTATAAATTACATCAGAAGCTACCCTTTTCTCATTAGTCTTTAACGTTTTGAAATTTTTCGACACTCACTTCGCTTTGCCTGTACCTTTTGGTTATACTCTCTCTCTATTGGCCCTCCCTGTGCCTGGGGTGGCGGTGTTAGCGAGGGAATGGGGAGAGCACCATGTTGTCAGAAAGTGGGGTTGAAGAAAGGGAGATGGACAGCAGAAGAAGACGAGGCCTTGAGAAAATATATCGAAGCTAATGGTGAAGGCTCATGGAGGGCAATGCCTAAGAATGCAGGTTAGACAATGTCGTCATCAGTTATCCTTAACTGGGTTCTCATGGTTTATATTGGTTACAATATTTGCTCATGTTGTATTCCTTGGGCATTCTTGAAAGGGTTACTGAGATGTGGAAAGAGTTGCAGATTGAGATGGATTAACTATCTGAGAAAAGATGTGAAGAGGGGAAATATATCAACGGACGAGGAAGAGATCATCGTTAAGTTGCGCTCCTCTTTGGGTAACAGGTCAGTGCAGCATGTTAGATAAGCTAGGCAGAGTCATGATGAACACTGTTTGTCAGTATCTTTTGCTCTTTCTTTCTCTCTTGTGTAAGTTTGAGCCACTAACTTATCCATTTGGAGGAGTAATGTAAATCATCTTGCATTGAGAGGAAATTTTTGTAAACTATTAATCGGTGGTTACTTTAAAAAAATATATAAAGACTTTCATAATTTGAACCTTATAATAGCAATCTTTCCTTCCAATATCCTTAACTAGTGCGTTCGTTAAAACATTTTTTGTTGGTACGTGCACAGGAGGATTGTCATTTCTTCCTTTTAAGGAATGGTATTGTACTAAACGAAATCAGCCGTTCACTTTTGCCATTACTATTATGTTCTCTAGTAAAAATGTGTTGATGAGATGGGTTGAATCGACTGTTCTTATCCATGTAAACATGTGGATGATATGGGTTGAATTATGGTAGGAATAACTTTAGTGGAAAAGGTCATCTGGGTAACTTCCTCGAGCAAAACCACTACTGCTCTTGATGTTGAACGCTCGTACCAAAGCAATCATGCTGTTTGTCTGGTGGATTGTATTTCTAGAGAACTTTAAACTAACGCTGATTATACATCCCTGTGACTCTATTGCATGGGCGAGTCACGTATGGAACATGCTCCCATTGGATTGATAAATGTGGACAGCTTCAGTGAAATTTTAAGGTTTAGATAATATTAGTTTATATTACGCCTCAATAAAACCTGTTCTAACTTTTATGGGTCATTGTCCACCGTACCGAACTTGGTCCTGATGGACCGGGGCAGATCTTCTGTCCCCAAATTTGTGTACCAATCCTGTCCCATTAAATCCAAGCCATTTATTTGTGTAGGTCTCACAAAAATAGATGGCTTGAATTTAATGGGACAGGGTTGG
>JAOQMP010000004.1:6741341-6753353 GCA_027563575.1 Erythroxylum pedicellare
GTACCAATCCTGTCCCATTAAATCCAAGCCATTTATTTGTGTAGGTCTCACATAAATAGATGGCTTGAATTTAATGGGACAGGGTTGGTACACAAATTTGGGGACAGAGGATTTCATCCCTGATGGACCCGTAAACATTTTTTAGCCGAGTTATTAACAACATAATAATTTCTGGGACTTCGGCAATTTTAGCGAGAACTCATGCTAACTGATGTTGCAAGTACACCTTATGTATAGTGATGCCTCTTTTTAAACACATTTATGTAATGATATGATTTATTAGAAATTTTTTAATAAATCGGGATGATAATAAGAGAAAAAGGTGATTTTTTAAATAAGAAATTTAAGAATCCTAACTTTAATGTATAGCACTCAGTGAAGTTGTTACGTAAGAAAGAACCTGTGACTTAATTTGTCTGGAGAAGTGGAAAATAAATACGGAACTTTTTTGTTTCCCTTTTAAATTGACAATTTCTAGTGCACTAATGCTTGATAAAGAATCTAATCTAATTTGAACAATACTCTTTTTTCTTTTTTATGTTCTGAGCAAGGAGCAGCTACTGGTGGGATAGATGCTTAAATCTGAAAATGGGTATAGTAAACTTGAATCAATGAGGCTTTTTCTTAATTATAATTAATTTAATTGCGGCTCGTGCTATCCACTTTTTGCTTTTTCTCTTTTTCACCAATAGCTGCCGCAATAAGTCGTGACGTAGATTTTTTTTCCTAACACTTGCATTATTGCTCCTTGAACTTTATTCTTGAAATGCTCTCTCGTCACAAATCACCGCTGTAACGTTTTAATTGCATGGATTGTTATTTCATTGGTACAGGTGGTCTTTGATAGCCAGCCAATTACCAGGACGAACAGACAATGAAATAAAAAACTACTGGAATTCTCATTTGAGTAGGAAACTACACAGCTTTAGGAGGAATGCTAGTGTGTCTCTACCGTCGACGGTGGACCTATCCAACGTTGTTAAACCGAGCAAGCGAAAAGGTGGCAGAACGAGTAGAAGGGCAATGAAAAAAAACAAAACCTACTTTACAAACGATGTTGGGAGGCCCAACCCCTCTTCAAACCTTGTGAAAGTACCAGAACAGGTGACGCTGCCGAGGACACCGGAGCTAGAGAAAGAGACAGCAGGATTGCCGGGAGCTATTGAGGATCCCATTGTTTTGGACACTCGTGCACAAGATGAGGAACAAACGGATCTTCTTGCCCAAACCCCTTGTCAAGAAACTGGAGGAGGCACGTTGAATTCACGTGCGGAAAGAGACAAAGATTTAGTTCCGTGTACCGGAGAGCAAAGAAGAAACGACAAAAATGGGAAATTTATGTCGTTCTCTACCCGAGAGAGGAAAGAGACTGAAATTGATGGTGAAATATTGTCGTTCAATGATATAATAGACTACGAGTTGCTGGATCCAAATGGGTTTTTGGATTTTAACCAGGAAAGGCAAAATGAAGCTGTGACTGATACAGAAGATGGAGTCGAAGACGTATGGAGTCCTAAAGTGCATTTAACGAGTGGAGAACAAGAATTTGGAGGGATTTCATGCGAATTTCAATTCTCTACTTGTTCTATTTCATCATGTTTTGACGATTACGTGGTTGATACAGAAGGCGGAGTCAATGAGGTAACAAGTCCTAAAATGCATATAGCGAGCGATGACCAAGAGTTTGGAGGAATTTCAAGCTCAAATGGGTCAGAGAGCTACGAGTTTCAGTATTCTAGTGCTTCTATAACTTCATGTATGGATGATTCCGTAGTTCATATCCAAGGTGGAGTCCATGAGTTATGGAGTCCTAATACGCTTTTCGCGAGCGAGGATCAAGGATTTGGATGTTTTATTAGCTCAAATGTATCAGAGTGCGTGGAGATTCAATCCTCTGCTGCTTCTATGACCTCATGTGTGGAGGCAGAAGGTGGAATGAATGAGTTATGGAGTCCTAAAGTGTCTTTACCTAGTGAGGACCATGAATTTGGGGGTGTTTCAAGCACAAATGGATCAGAGAGTTGCGAGTTTCAATCCTCTACTGCTTCTAAATCTTCATTTATGGCTTATGTGGCTGATTGGACTTGGGAGGAAATGGCAATAAGGGCTGAATTATTGGATGCGACTGAGAACAATCAGCTATGTCGGTTATGGGGGAATGATGGTGAAGGAGATAGTGACAAGGTAGAAGAGATGAATAATAAGAAGAAAAATGCCATGGTTGCATGGCTTCTTTCTTGATGTGGTCTTGTTCAACCTTGTATCTCTCTCTCACTTATACAACCCTTCTAGTACTTTCTTATTAAACTTCCAATATTTATTATAATAATCAATTATGTCAAGTAAATATCTAATGCTTATATATAAAGATCAACCCTAATATCTAAAAGTATGGTAAGGATATCAAAATGAGTTAATTAGGAAAACTTAAAATTAAGAATTACAACAGAACTCAAACTCAATCGCATTGCACGTGAATTAGTTTAATGATAATCCAATCTTTGTTACCGACTCCAAAAATAGAAGAATCATCAGCTTTTACTCCCAAGAGAAGAATCATCTCATTGGAGGAGGACATCTCGCTTTCGAGGTACTTTTTATCATCTTATTTGGGAAAGATAAATAATGGAACTTAACCCCCGTACACGAGGGAAGAAACCTACAGTGTACTGGACGTACTCCTTCCCAACTTTCTGGGACCCCTGTTTCGTTAATGATTTGACTTTTGTAAGAAAAAAACTTCCTATTTAATATTTTAAATTTTGTAAAAAACTTGATAACATATTTTATATTTGATAGATAAGTTCTCCTAGAGCTTTTAAACGGAATTCCCGTGACTTTGTGGCTGTTGGAAGTATATACGGAATTCCCGTGATGTTGTGGTTGTTGGAAGTATATACGGAATTCTCAGTGTTGGAAGTATATACGGAATTCTCAGTGATGCTGTTGGATCTCCAACAATATATATATATATATATATACACACACGCATTTAAATATAATTTATGAATTTAAAATTATTTAATAATAATAAATTTTTAAATTGATAAGATTAAATTAACTCCTTTTATAGTACTGTAACAGTTAAGTTTTTATCAAATTGGATTCTCAAGCTCGTACAATAAGAGATGGTCAGATCGCGCTTGACGCAACTCATGAAATGTTAGGCTTAGGCCCAATTGTGTTTCGAGCTGATTGGTCCGTGGCTCAGGTTCCAGCTTGACGGGTTCAAGCGGCACCGCTTGACTCGATTTATTATTTTTTAAAAAAATCAAAATTTTTTTGACAAAACGATGTCTTTTTGTCGCTCTTGGTGGGACATTATGTCTGGTTGAACCTAGACAACCTTGTTCCTGAGCGATGGTACGATCAACTTGGCTTAGTCCATTGACTTTGGACTGACCGGGCAGGATCGGACTGAGCCCAATTACCATGCCTACTTAAAATAAATATTAAGTGGACACATAAATGTTGCATGATCAGTAAGATTACGACAACTGTTTGTTTAGAAATTTATGCAGTCAAAGGGAAGTACCTTCCTCAATAAAAAAAATCGCTTAATTACTTATTTGTTTAAAGTTATGCTTTTTTCTAAAAATATAATTTATTATTTAAAAAATTGTCATTTTTTTCCTCCTCTTGCTCTCTATCTCTCAAACTTATCCTAGAGCACAGGCGCTGAACAAATATTATATTGGTTTATTTAATACATTGATTCTACGTGGATAGAGTTAGTTATTTTTTTGAAAAATTAAAAAATTAGATTGATAGATTAAAGTTGAAGAACGACATTAGAAGAGTAGTAGTAATCTCTTTAGTCTCCTACAATAGAATCGACAACATACTACACAATACAAACAAATCAAGTGGAACAACAGCATAGCAAAATATGACAGTGTTGCTTATCCAAGGCAAGTCGATTGTAAAAGATGTAAGACCCCTCGAATATGCACATTAAAAAGCTAGTGTTTCCAAATTTGGGCTATGAGGACAGAGGTAATCCAAAGGCTTCTCGGCTTGCTTCCATGATCATATTGACAATATGATAGCCAGCTTCCTAAGTAACGCAATATATCTTCACAAAGTTAGTCCACAAAAATAATCAACTAAAGACATCATTTATACTTCATCTCCATGGAAAGATTGGGTTGGACGTTGCATGCTAAGATACATTTCCTTGTTTATTCTGGTCGTTTAATCCCTTGTAGTTGGTATTTGGGATTTTTCTTTCTCTTCCTGGCTGATTTCCCTTTTGCAATTTTTGACTGCACACAAAAATCTCTTGAAATGTCAGGGATTTTGGTTGCATCTGATAGAGAATCATTATCCTCTGCTATTAAGTCTAGACTGCTTTCCTGAGGGATTTTCCCATTAATGACATTATACTCCAAAGTTGTGTCCTGTACTTTTGGTAGCATATCAAAGGATTGCACCACCCCTAACTCCACCTCCTTGCTAATATGGCTATGATGAACTACTAATGAAGGGGATTCATCTACTTCCCCTTTGGATGCCTCTGCTTCGCCAAACCCGATAATTTCTGAATGATTCCCTATTTTAAACTTATTCCCTATCGGTTGCCATGTTTTCTTCCCAGTTGTTGACTTCCAAGGGTAAGAAATCTTAATATTAGATTTCATCATTTCACCATTCTCGCCTAACTTCATTATAGGCAGTAGATTAGGGAGCATCGTGTCCCTCCTTACTTCAATACAAAATTTAGCATAGCACACACGTTCCATGTTGGCTGTTTGAATATCTATGATAATCAATTTACCTAGAGAGCTTGCTAGGAAATTCAAGCCATCCACACTCCAAAATTCTAATGGAACGTTATGAAATTGGACCTATAAAGGGATAGTTTCTATTTTACCTTTATTAAAATCGAATCCAGGTCTCCATCTTTGGATGAACAATGGTTGCCCACTAATATACCACGACCCCTGTTCCAGTATTTCTAGAATGTTGCCTTCGGAGTTGAACTTGAAGATGAATGAGTCATCATCCCCAAGCATAACTTTCTCTAAGCCTTTCTTCCCCCACTGAGCCTTTGCCCAATCCTTCACAACTGGAAAAGCTATTTGCTTATTCCAAAATACCCTAGCCAACGTAGAAGCCTAGAAATTAGCTCCTGTTTTAAGGAGTTCCACGGGAGGGGTTATGACATTCTAAAAGTGTCGCAGGGCACCCCGATTGCATTGAATCTGAGGCCTGGAATTTCATGCTCCTACACTGCGCTTCACACTCATCGTATCTGTCTTCAAGTTGGAGTCTTCGTTCATCGGTTTATGCCTTGGCACATCCATATGAGTAGAAACCTTAACCACCTTTGTTGGGGACGCATTAGGATGCCTCTCTGGGGAGCCTTGAAGAACTTCTATACTGAAAGCTGGGAATTTGTCTTGAGAGAGGGCAGGGTGAGGCGCAGGGATGCCGTTATCCTCCTGCCTCTTGCCGAGTCTCCTTACACCGTTATCCTCATCCATCTCACGCCTTTCCCATAACCCAAATGTGACCAGATCTGTTTATCCTAAAGACCACCGAACAAGCCAGCTCTGTTTATCCATAACCCACTAAGCAAGGAGCAGGGGCGGCACGACCCAGATTTGAAGTGTCAAGATCCGAGTAGCGATCCACCAAGCAAGCAACCAACACAAACAATTGGGTAGTGCAAGCGTTGGGCTACCCATGCTAGAGGCGGCGCCAGATCTGCTCCAGCTACTGGTTCTTCTTCTGGGAACTTTCTATAGCTAGCTGAATGATACTCAAGATCCCGTCCTTACTTAAGTTGTTGATCCTAGAGACCACTGAGCAAGCCAGATTTGTTGATCTATGACCCACTTAGCAAGGAGCAGGGGCGACCCTAGTTGTTAGCTATTTTTGATGATTATTCTTTTAGTTAGTTACTAAAGTCTCTTTGTATAAAGTTTGAAAACCTATAGCGTCATTGTAAGAGAAGAAAATTGTTTTGAGCTCAAACTTGTTCATGGTATTAGAGTAAGTCGTTCATGATCTAAAAGTGAGTTTGTAAACTTTGTTGATTTTTTGCTAACTGTCTTCATCAAGATATGGAGGAAGAAGATTTGGTTCTATATCACAAGTGGAAAGGGAATCAAGAATGGAGGACTTTGTTAATTAAAGTACGATTGATTCATTGACTTTGTAAGGATCTGATCATCCTGGAATGACATTAGTAATAACTCCACTGACATGTAACAATTATCTTTCATAGAGTCGTGCTATGAAGTTAGCTCTTAAGGTGAAAATGAAGCTATGTTTCATAGATGGTAGATGTAAAATACCAGATGAAAATTCATCAATTTTTGATTCATGGTGTATAGTTGATAGCATAGTGACCTCATGGATACTGAATTGGATCTCTAAAGATATCGTTGTTGCTTATTTGTATGCATCAAGTGCCTTTGAACCTTGGAAGGAATTAGAGAAGAGGTATGGGGAATGTATTGGTCCACTTCTTTATCAGTTACAAAGAGAAATAAGTACAATTACACAAGGAAAAATGTCTGTCGTTAGATATTTTACAAGTCTGAAGAAACTCCGAGATAATTTGGGATGTCTGCTATCGATGCCGAGGTGTTCATGTAGTCATTGCACTTATGATACTAGGAAGAAAATGGAGGAGATAAACTTAAGTGATAAGCTGATATAATTTTTGTTGGGTTTAAATGACATTTACGATCAAGTTAAGAATCAAATTTTGGCGATGGATCCACTATTGAATATTGACAAAGCTTATTAAATTATTTTGACAATAAAGGGAAAAAAGGAAATACGAATGGCAATTACTGAAAATGATAACAATAGTGTAATGCCAATCAGAGGACAAATGAATAAGACAAATAAAGAAGGGAAAGCAAGTTATAAAAGAAGAGATACAGTGGATAAATCTAAATTGAAAAATATGATTTCTGTAGAATGGCAGGGCATAATAAAGATACTTGTTTGGAAATCCATGGCTATCCAGACTGATATAAGGCATTAAAGGAGTAAAGATCAAAAGCATTGAAGAAAAATGTGGTGAATATGGTAGAAATAGAGAAAGCAGGAGAAATGAATATGGTATTACTAAACAACAACACAAATAATTGGCAACTCAACATTTCTAGCATGATTTAATAGGAGGTTGAAAGATTCATGAGAGGAAAATCAAAGTATGGAGTAAATAAAGGAAACAGTGTGAATTTTGCACATTTTGAAGAATTTGCATGTACTATAATATATCGATCTTTTAGTTCTCTTGAATTAATTGGAAATGAATCGTGATCAATAGATATTGGAGCTTCGAATCACCTCTATCAATGTTTTGTATTTTGTTCCATATTAGCCAGTATCAGACAGTACATACCATATTGGCTAGAAAACGGTACGAGGTAGAGGGGGTCAGTACTGGGAGTAAATACTGGTCAGCACTGGCATTTTTTGCTTAGTATTGGCCGGTACCGTAAGTTTTACAGAGTTAGAGGACTAAGTTGCAATAACATTTTTTAAAACCACCCCCCACTCCCACCTGACAGTTTAATCTTCTTTCTCTCCCACAATTTTTTCTCTAACGTCTCACTCACCCTCTCTCATTTAAGCACCACTTTGGCGACCCCCCTCTCTTCTCTAGCGACGCTACAACCCCACCACCGACGGGCCTCCCTCCCTTTGCTCTTTCCTTTTTTCACTTTTTTATTTCTCTCTCACACATCTCACTCTCTCTCTCAACTACCACAGTTGCGGCTTGTTATCGCCACTGACACCCCACCAACCTACCCACCACTCTTCGAGTCTCAGGTCTCCTCCTCCATGGTACATCTGAAATTGATCTAGATTTATTTTAGACCTGACCTGACCCGACCCGTTGAAATTGTTATTTAATTCTAAAATAATTGGGTGTGTGTTTATGACTTTATGTATGTTTTGCGAATTGTGAATAGAATTGCTAGTGTATTTTGTGAATTGTGAATGGAATTTGTTAATTTGTTGTTGCGTTGCTTGTTGTGTGGAATAGAAACTAGAAAATGGAAATTGATTCGTTGAAGTTGTTTGCTTTCATCCGTGGAAAGAGCACCAGTTATATTTAATTCAGCCAGCACTAAGTTTTTTTTGACAATTTTTTATCATAAAGTATACTACTCTGGGGTAGACATAAGGTTGCTAATTTAAAGTTAACATAAATTTTTTAAAATCGGCATGCTAAATAATGTGACACATTCAAATTTATATCTTATCTTATGTTTACAAGATAATTACATCTTTATTTATACGAGATCAAAATGTTTAATATAATTGCTTTTACAATTAAGTTATGAAGTTTAATCCATTTAAAATAATAGACTTAAACTTAACAAAAAAGTCAAAATCTAAACAAATTTTAGTAAAACATGATTAACATTGGCTTTGATTGTTGCCTAATAGAATTATAAGTTTACAAGTAAACGTTATATGCATTGAGTAATACATTTTAATTATGACTAAATAATTTTTTTAATAACTCTTTCTTATACTTTAGAGATATTGGTAGGAAGGCGAAGATGTGTGAGTTAACCAAGATTAGATAAATCGAATCTATGGTTTGACATTCAATTATTAGCTTGTCAAATATTTTAAATTCCATAATTATTGTATTAACTATATAATTGTTACAAGTTTATTAAAAGTATTGGTTGCAAATTTTATAATTGTTGTAAATGGAAATTGGTTATGTATTTTTTGTAATGGTTGAATTGAAATTGTTGGAAATGGAAATTACTTATGTATGTTTTGTGATTATTGGAAATGTAAATTGTTTATGTATGTTTTGTAATTGTTGGAAATGGAAATTATTTTATGTATGTTTTGTGATGATTGGAAATGAAAATTGTTGAGAATGAAAATTGTTTATGTATATTTTGTGATTGTTGGAAATGGAAATCGTTTATGTATGCTTTGTGATTTTTGGAAATGGAAATTGTTTATGTTTGTTTTGTGATGTTTGAAACTTTAAATTGAAATTGTTAGAAATGGAATTGTTGGAAGTGGAAATTGTTGGAAATGAAAATTGTTTATGAATGCTTTGTAATGGTTGAATTGAAATTGTTTGAAAATGTTAGACATGAAATCATTGGAAATTATTGGAATTTGGAAATGGAAATTGTTTATGTATGTTTTGTGATGACTGAAACTTTGAATTGAAATTGTTGGAAATTATTGGAAATGGAAAATGTGGAAATTGTTTATGTATGTTTTGTGATGTTTGTATTTTGTTCGAAATTATTAGAAACGAAATTGTTAGAAATGGAAATTGTTTGTGCATGCTGTGATTGTTAGAAATAGAAAATTTTTTAATGTATTTTTTTTGATATTTGAATTGAAATTGTTGGAAATAAAAATTGTTTATATATGTTTTGTGATTGTTAGAAATGGAAATTGTTTATGTATTTTTTGTGTAATTATGTATGTTGAATAATTGAATTGTTAGTTTTTGACTTATAGTAAACTATGTTCGATTCAATGAAACTATGTGCTATTTATTTTGATATATGCATTCATTTATTTTTATAGATAAATGGAAGGAATTTCAAGTACTCCTAATCAAACCACTTTATGAAGATACAATGATCTAGCTTAGGCTCATACTGCATTGGTCTCCGGTATGAGGAACCATACTATTTGCTTGTTTATACCAAGCATTTGAAAGGTGGAGGAATCACCTAATTAAAGAAGCATTTAACTGGGGTTAAAGGAGATGTGAAACCTTATAAAAAATATGACATGATGTGAAGTGACAAATGAAAACTTTGTTTGAAGAATACCAACATGAGAAAGATAGAAAAGAAAGATTGAATTATCAAATTGGTAGTGGAAGTTTGTTTGCTAGTTTTCATGATGATTGTGGAAATGTTGAAAGTAGTAGTGGTAGTGTTCCATCCCAGGCCCAGGAAGAAGTGAATGTTACACCTGGACTTGATGTGAGGAAAAGAAAAAGGTAGGTGACTAGTTGTTTTACACTATGAATAACTTATGAAGCCCAACCTTCAATTCTTAGTTCTATGCAATCAAGAGATGCAACTCACAATGTAGATATGGCAATGGCTAGGCAGTAGTATGACATCATTCAATGCTTCCCAATCTTACTATTATCAGTCTATAGTGGATGCTATAGCCTCTTTTAGTCTGGGATACAAAGCTCCTTCGATTGATGACTTAAGAGGTAAATTTTTTTGCTCAGTTTATGAAATTAGAAGTTATTTGGCAAAAAGAAGAGTGAATTGGGCTACCTATGGTGTTGGACAAATAGGAGACAAGAGCCTATTCAAATGACTCAATGTTTTTAAAGTCTATTGATGCATCTGGCTTTATTAGAAATACTAATACTTTATTTGAGATATTCATTGAAGTTGTGAATAAGTATAATTCCTTTTTTGGACTCCTTGTGTTGCACATTGCATTGACCTAATATTGGAGAATATATGGGATTCTAGGTATTTTCCTATTATTAATGAAACTATGCAAAAAGCCAAAAAGGTTACCAAGTTCATTTATGAGTCTTGAGTTTAATAAGAAAGGAATTTACTAATGGTTGGAATTTATGTTGTCCTACTATGACAAGATTTACAACGAATTTCTTATCACTTCATTCTTTTGTTATGATGAAGAAAGAGTTAAGACAAATGTTTACAAATGATAAGTGAGTTGCATTTCAGCATGCTAGGTCTAATGATGAATTGGAGGTTTCTAGAATTATACTAAAAGATAGTGAATTTTGGTCTTAATGCCAATTTGTTATCTAAATTTGTGAGCATTTGGTGAGGGTGCTTCGCTTGGCTAATAGTGAAGAAAAGGCAATAAGGGTTTTTTTTTAATGCCAAAGAGAGGGAGAAGGAAGCAATCAAGGCCAATATGAAACATAAGCTTTCTTTGTATACACCGTATCTCGCAATCATTAATGAGAGATGGGAGAGTTAACTTTCTTCTCCGTTGTTTGCAGTTCGTTTTTGAAACTAGATTTTGTAAAGAAAGCTGAAGTTAGTAGAGGAATGCTATTCACTATTACAACAATTGTTGGCTATATAGGCAGTTTTTATGGATTTTGGAATGTTGATTGCTATTCAAAAAAGGGCAAAACTTTCTCTAGGTATTAGCTATTTCTTTTTTTTATTTATTGAAAATTAATTATCACTTTATTTTGTTTTTAACCTAATTTTCTTACTTTATGACTTACAGTTTCTTAGTGGGATCAATTTGGAACCGGTGTTCTAGAATTGCAAAGGTTTACAATTCTAAATTTAAGTCAATGTGTGAGTGCAATAGGCTATGAATAGAATTGGAGCATATTTGAATTCATCTGTTACAAGAAAAGGAATAGATTAGAGCACAAGAGATTGAATGACTTAGTTTTCGTTTGTTTAATTTAAAGCTTCGTGAAAGATATGCTATTATTATTATTAATTTCGATATAATTTCTTATAGTTAAATTTTATTTTTTACTTGGACTCTTAATAACACAAGCAGTTCAACATACCCAATTTCTATTGATAATGTCACTCTTTTGGCGTATTAGGTTTTTAAGAAATCGGGTTTGTAGATGTGGATGACTTGGAAGATAATCTTGGATGGGAAAACATTGACATGTCATTTAGTGCATTGAATTTGAATGATGATGATGATGAAGCTCCTCTCAATGATGAGGATTTTGTATCAAATGATAGCCGCGGTTAGTACAATTATAGTAGGTATCCTCCCATAGACGATTAATTGAAGTTTCAAGTTTTTTCCTCTTCTTTTAATTTTACTTATATTTGATGTATATATTAAATTCTATATATGTAATGTAATTGTATTTTTTTGTTTCAGGTTTCACTTCTACGTAGTTGTTTCCTCATTATGAACTCTTGTTGTAAATTATAATAGTTTGAGAGTTAATGATATTTATTGTTCTCTTTATTAGATGTTTTGATGTAATTATTATTTATTATATGATGAAATTGTAATATTTTAAATACTTTGTATTGTTCTTAATTTTATATT
>JAOQMP010000004.1:6754844-6774967 GCA_027563575.1 Erythroxylum pedicellare
CCCCCCCCCCCCCCCCCCCCCCCCCCCCCCCCCCCCCCCCCCCCCCCCCCCCCCCCCCCCCCCCCCCCCCCCCCGCGCTCATCTTTAACAATTACTTAACGGTTTGTCCTTGGTCTCCTGACTTCTCAGCTGTCAACACGGCAGTGACTTGCACTTTGGTTTGGGCAAGATTTCCAGATGTCTCAGTCCAGTATTATGATGTAGATTTGCTACTCGCCCTAGCTTCGGGCCTTGGTCGTCCGATTAAAGTGGATAAGAACACAACCCTTGCTAATTATGGCAGGTTTGCAATAGTGTGTGTGGAAATTGATCTTGACCATCCATTAGTTGGCCAGGTAGAGTTAGACGACGCTACTTACCATGTGGAGTACGAGGACCTTCACACCATTTGTTTCTAATGTGGCAAGTATAGGCACCAGGCCAGTGCCTGTTCTTCGGAGGCTTTAGCTTCGCCAGTTTAGGGGAATAAGGAGCTTCAGGTTGATGATGATGGGGCACCTACTTCAAAGCAAACTTGTGGACATGACGTTGCCATGGGAAGGGGTGAACCTGTAGGCAAAAAAGGTGGTTCTGCTTCGGGCAGTGGCGCAAATACAGGAGACAAGTTGGGATTTGGGTCTTGGATGGTGGTTGCGAAGAAATCGAGGCGGGATCCTAGGCTTCAGCAGGCGAATGCTTCTTCAGGTGACCCCTTCCTAACCTGCTAATAATAGATTTCCTTCTCTTCCTGTTGAAGAAAATACTATTGGTGTCAACATAGGGCCTGTAAATTTTCGGGTAGACCCATTGCCCGGGCCTAAGCCGATGGGGTGTGTATGTAAGAAATCTGCTCATGAGCTGCCCTATCGTTCTGCGAATGGGGCCCCCATCCCACAGACTGAGGCCCTACCACTAGTGGTCTTACCTCCTCAGGGGTTCAGCCCCACCAACGACCACACCAAGTCTAGGAGTTTGGTGCCTTGGTTGCCACGCCTCTGGGACTGCCACCTCTCCCAGTCCAGCCCTAGCGGTCTCTTCTTGCCGACATGATCCGAGATGTTGCTTCCTTTTTTCGTCAAGCATTTCAAGTTGCCCCTCTTCCCCTGGGACAATCAACATCCATGGATACTCTTTATGAACCCCCGGATTGGAACCATTCTGTTTTACGAGCCCGCCCCCTAACCCCCTGCCACCGAACATCCCCCTAGCTTGGTAAAGATAACGGATGCCCCAAACTCTCTAATGGAGATTGATGGTACTGTGGCCCCATACCCGTGCCCTGACAGTGAGATGGATGTCATGCCACATTCTTTGGACTGATCTTTTGTTCTTTTGTCTTCCCCTCCTCTTACTATCTCCATGATTAATAAACTAAATATTCTTGCATGGAATTGTTACGGGGTACGTCGGCCCACCTTTGCCTGTGGTGTTAAGTAACTTGTGCATACCCACCTATCGGATATCTTAATCCTAGTGGAACCCTATATATCCGGCGAGAAGGCGTCCAAGCTTTTTGTTTCTGCTGGCTTCTCCCATCACTTTCGGGTTGATCCCATCGGCTTTGCTAGTGGTATCTATTTTTTTTAGCCAGATGATGCTGTTACCATTCAGGTACTAGTGTTTCACCCACAATTTGTCCACCTTTTGGTACTTGATGGGCATTACACCCCTGGTTTTTAACAGTAGTGTATGCTTGCCCTTATGCCTCGGGCCGTCAAATCTTTTGGAATGAGATGTGCCTCTGCATGGGGTTATTCGACATCTGTGGTTGCTAATAGGTGATTTCAATGATTATGGAGCCCCCATCGGAGAAGAAGGGTGGACATTTTTCGGCCAGTCGGGCTCGCCGTTTTTGCGAGAACTTAGACAATTGTGCACTTATGGACTTAGGGTTTAAAGGCTCCTTGTATACTTATCATCAAAAACAACATGGAATATTCTGCACATATGATAGATTAGACAGGGCTCTTTGTAATTTTGAGTGACGTCTCCGGTTCCCAGAGGCTTCTCTCCATCACCTGCTGCGGACGCAGTCCAATCATAACCAGATTCTGTTCAAACTATATGGTTACGTCCCTTCTTGTTAAAGGCGTGCTTTTCATTTTCAAGATGCGTGGACCTTGCATGGGGACTTTAGGGGGATAGTCTGCTCTGCGTGGAATGTCCCACACTGCTCCTTAACAGAGGCTCTCACGCATGTTCAGGACGCAGTGATGATATTTAATCGTGACACCTTTGGCAATATTTTCAAATGTAAACATCGCCTTCTTTCTCGCATCGAGGGTCTCCAACGGCTGCTTATTCATCGACAGTCCCCTTCCCTGGCTTCCCTAGAAACTGAGCTTCTTTCGGAGTATAATGATATCCTCAAGCAAGAGGAAATTCTTTGGTTCCCAAAGTCCAGAATTCAATGGTTAGATTTTGGTAACCGCCATACTCGATTTTTCCATTCCATGACTATCTGTTGCTGCAAAAAGAATCGCATTGAGAGACTTCGTACTGCTGATGGCACTTGGATAGCGGTAGATGCAACATTGCAGCTGGAGGCGTTGACTTCCTACCAAAACTTGTACTGCACGACAACTACCATTACTATACCTTTTCCTGATATCTCCAGTCACCCCAAGATCACTACCGCGAGTGCTTAGACCCTTTTACTGCCTATTACTTGGGAGGAAGTATGGGTGGCACTTAATTCTATGAAATCTTACAAAGCTCCCGGGCCTGATGGTTTCCATCCGATTTTCTACAAGAAATATTGGTCCATTTTTGGAGACACCGTCTTTTCCATGATCCAACATGCCTTCCAGGCTGGGTGTTATCCCTCGATGATCACTGATACCAAACTTGTCCTTATTCCTAAGGAAGCCAATCCTGTGACTATGGCTCAATTTCGACCGATCAGTTTATGTAACGTGAGTTACAAGATTCTGGCCAAGGTTCTCGTCCAGCGTATTAGACATCTATTATCTGATCTTGTTAGCCCTCTCCAAGGAGCATTTGTCCCTAGTCGGCTTGCCACAAACAATATTATTGTGGCTAAAGAGCTCATGCACTACATCCACAGAACTAAGCGACGACATGGATGTCTAGTAATGAAGATTGACCTTGCCAAAGCATATGATCGGGTGGATTGGAAATTCCTTCAGCGGACCCTGGATGAGTTTGACTTTCCTCCTCTAATCATTCAACTTATTATGTCCTGCGTTTCTCAATCTCGGTTGTTGATTCAATGGAATGGCGAAACTCATTCGGGCTTCTATCCTCAGTGGGGGCTAAGGTAGGGCGACCCTCTCTCCCCGTACCTCTTTCTACTATATATGGAGAAGTTGTCCCTGCTTATTACTACTCAGGTTAATACCGGACATTGGAAGCCTATCCACCTTGCTCGTAGCTTGCTGCCCATTTCTCACCTTTTATTCGCGGATGATGTTCTCCTTTTTTCTGATGCCTCCGCTCAGTACTGCCGTGGGGTCCTAGATACTATGAGGGACTTTTGTGTATGCTCTGGTATGCTGATCAATGAGAACAAGTCGTGTGTCTTTATTTCTCCTCATACCAAACCGAACCACAGGAAGATGCTCCAATGTCACTTTGGCCTCCACTTTTCGTTAGATTTGGGGTGTTATTTAGGTGTCTCATTGCACGGCACCTATAAGACCATTGCGTTTCAGCATGTTTTGGATAAGTTGAACTCTCGATTGTAATCTTGGAAGGCTAACCTCTTAAACAAGGCTGGGAGGCATACGTTGATCCAGGCTACTTTGTCCACTATTCCCCTATACACCATGCAGACCAGCTGGATCCCTTTTTCTGTGTGTTCAGGGATTGATAAAGCTTATTGGGGGTTCTTCTGGGATTCCTCTACTGGCAATCGTAAGGTACATGCTGTAAATTGGGAAACGATCTGCAGCCCTAAGCATATGGGTGGATTGGGACTCCACATGGCCTGAGATAATAATATCGCTTTACTAGGTAAACTTCTTTGGTCTCTGGTTGCTGGAGAGGACAAGCTATGGACCAAACTTCTTAGACACAAATACTGTGGAGCTCCCTTAGTACTTAATCATCGACCCCTCCAAAGGACGTCTCCCCTGTGGCGAGCCATCCAGTAAGTGGCCCCCTACCTCCATGATGGTTTCACTTGGCGAATTGGAAATGGTGACCATGTCGTTTTTTGGCATGATCGATGGGTGGGGGATCTACCTCTTAGGTTACATATTTCTCCTATTGACACACAGGATATGACTGTTACAATTTCAGATGTTCTCTCAATGGACTTCCATTGGGATTTCCACGTGCTTCGCACTCCTCTCACTGCAGATATTTGTGCTCAGATCCGTGTTGTCCCTTTATCCAGGGCTAATCATATTAGTGACTGTCTGGTGTGGGGGGAGTCCTCATCGGTGGTATACTCTTCTCGCTCTGGATATGCATTTATTTCGTAGGTCCCTCATCCTCCAGACAGTAGCAAGTGTTGGAAACAAGTATGGAAGCTTCCCGTAACCGCCAAGCTAAAGTTTTTTCTATGGCAAGTTCATAGTGACTACCTCCTGACCAATGCTTTTTGTTTTCATCAAGGTCTAGCATCATCTCCGTTGTGTGCTAGGTGTACATTATTCCCGGAGACCACTCTCCATTTGTTTCGTGACTGCATGTGGTCTAGGGACGTTTGGACCTGCTTGCATGCTCCAAATGTGGATCCTTCCTTCTTTGCGGCTTTGTTGGATGACTGGGTGGCGTCAAATGTCTTTGCCCAACATGTCACCACAACCACCATGCTTCGGTTTCTAATTGGATGCTGGGTCATTTGGTGTGCCTGTAATAAAGCAGTCCTTAATGGTGAGTCTTTGTCTAACGGGACCCAACTGCTTTGGCATCGCTCGCTTATGCAGGACTGTCTTAGCTTTTTCGAATTGGGAGCGAACATGGCATCTCACCGTCCCCCTAGGTAGATCACTTGGACCAAGCCACCTCCTGGTTTTGTGAAGCTTAATACAGATGGGAGCGTGGTTGGTAATCCCGGTAGAGCGGGTTATGGAGGCCTTATTAAAGACATGGAGGGCCGTTGGATTGCAGGATTCTCTGGCTCTGTTGGTATCGCGATAAACATACTTGCAGAATTACAGGGGCTCAAATATGGTCTACAACTCACGTGGGACTTGGGGTACCTCAGTGTGATTGCGGAAACAGACTGCTTAGCTGTGGTTAATATTATTTCAGACTTGCCACAACCCTATCATCCTCACCTTGTTCTTTTTCGGGATATCCAGGAACTTTTAGCTAGATAGTGGCACTGCCCCTTTCACCATGTTCTTCGTGAAGGAAATTATTGTGCGGACTTCCTTGCAAAGATTGGATTGTCATAGGTACCCATGTGGCCTTATTGATCGAATCCAGCCCCTGGGCTTCGTTTGCACCTCGAAGGCGACTGTCAATCTATAGTCTTTCTGAGGAACTAGTTTCCCCAGCCTTACCCTCCTCACAAAAAAAAAAAGCTTTACTTATGTTAGTTTGATTACAAAAAATGTAAATGCAAGTAACGCTGCTGTATCACAATTCCATCTACCACTGACACGACTCCAAGACGCTATAGAACCTTATTTAAACCTCAACAAGACACCAATATTGGTTCACCTTCACAGAGGGTTAAAATGCGAGGCTTGGATTTCTTTATGCACAATCTTGATATTGTAAATGATTTAGGGTCCGATGGAACCAATTTTACGTTACTCGTTTAGTCTTCTTACTTTATTTTCTATTACAGATGAATAAATCTATCAATTTATTTAATTCCGGAATAAGACCTCTTATTAATGTGAATATTTCCTGTAATACAGACCATAGACTTTATTACGTGTTCTGGATCGTTCATGAAAGGATGAAAAATGAAGAAAATGTAAAATATCTTATTTTAGTTTCATTCCAACTTTCGAAACAGTTTTTGTAGCCAAAACAAACTTTAATCTTCTAGGACTTTCACGGGAATCATTCATCGACACGTGATTAACGTCTTTTTGCAATTTAACGGGTTAGAGAATTTGTATGCTTACGAATGATCTGAGCAATTACATAAGATCTTAACTTTTATATATAGCTTCCATATCGAGTTTTCCCTTCACAGACTCGATATAGATTCGGTTTATACTAATTGGGATCTAATTTTCTCCAAGATTTCGACCCACTGATTTAGATCATTTATTGAACTACTTTATTATCTTTATCAAATTATGTAATTTAACCGATAAATTATTAAAAAATAAATAATGCAATTAAATATTTTTCAATTTTATAGAAAAGTCTAAAAGGTCCAACGTTTCCGTCCGAGTTCCATTTCTTTCTTTATGATGAATGAGGATAACTGAAGCGTTACAAAAACAACCAGACTAGACAAGCACATACAACGTGGATCAGGATTTTGGCTCCAGTGATTATTGTTTATAATTAAAGTAACATATACAACACGTTTGTCTTCAGACGGGGGAAAGGATTAAGGATCAAAATGTCCAAACATGCTGAGAGTTAAAAAAGACATACAACAAAAGTCATGGTGCTTAATAGTTTAGGGTCACGGCAAGTATTATTTCAATAAAAAATAATTACGCTAGATCTTCTTATAATTTTTATATTTTAAAATTATTATTTATTTACACATAACTACTAAATTATATTTTATTAATTTTTATGTATTTATAATTTTAAAATAATTTTATGCTAAAACGAAAATTTTTAATACTATAGTATTTTAAATAAAAGTTAATAAAATATAACAAAACAGAATATAAATGAAAACTTATATGGTATTTAAAGAATAGATAGTTTTAAAAAGTGAAAAAAAGAAGAAGTAAAACTAAATGGTCCCAGTGTATTTTGGCAAGTGTCAGGTATGATTGTATGGCCAATTGGTTCCATCCACTGAAGTTTATGATAGCTTTTGCATTTACATATAATGTCACAGCTTTTCCTTTTGCGCTGTCATTTTGTTTTGCTTTCGGCTTCTACTTCCACCAATATTTACTAAAATAAGAAGTCAAAGGCACAAATTAATCTTAAACATCTTTAATTTTCAGAAAATAACTCTTTAAAGTTTGTTATGGTATTAGACTTTACTGTTATTCCGCGATAATAAAGATATTAAAATTTAATAAAATATTTTAAATCATATTAATATTTAATAATATTAATTTTAACAACAGTAATACCCTATAGAAATTCCACTGATATATAAAGTATGAAAAAATCCAATAGTACGCATAATTATGCATAATTAATAAAAATATTATTTCCGAATGAGAAGTTATTTTTATAGAAAGGCAGTTTTATAAATGATTGCTAACATTGAAATTTAAACTGTAAATTCCATATTACCTTTAGTCTACAATATTAAATTCAGGTTACACTGTTTTACCTGTTTAAATAATCAAAACCTTCGTAATGTTTCTCTTAATACAATTAGTGCTTCTTTTTCACAGTTATTATGTTAGGAAATGGTAAGTTAATTCACTATTATATATATTATAACAAGAAAAACATATCTACAAAGGATGTTCCTGTTCTCCAGAATTATGGTATCACGCCATCATTAAGGCACAAAAACCATACGAATATTGTTACATAGATGCTCTCATTTTGAATAAACTCTCAAACTAATAAAAATTAGATGCCCAACTTGAAGAAATAATTGTTTAAATTGCTGTCGCCATGATCCCATCTCATTATGATTTTGTTTCCCTAAATATTTTTTTTTTCAATTTCCTAAATCTGGTGTCATGTTCATTACATACTAGTTATTGACATTTTATGTTATTGTAGCACACCTCGATTAATTATTTAGGGTTCATTATATAGTAGTTATTGGCATTTTATGTCATTGTAGCAATTCTCTATCAATTATGTAATGTTCAGTTCTCTAGCTCTGTGACAATTTACTGGACGCGGAACTCAAAACTAGGTTCTTAATATTAGAATGATTAGGGTTAATATTGTAATTCAATTAAGATTAAAATAAATAAACATATAAGTTATTATTATGAGTAAATAAATAAATAATAAGATAGCATTAATTTACTAAATATAAGTAATGTTATGAATACCGTACTAGTACTAGTACTAGATTTGATTTTAGTACAGTACTGTACTAGTACCGATCAATATCAAATATCATTTTGAGTAAATTTTTAAATTTACGAATAATTCTTAAATTTTCTAACAAAATAGTCCAGTAATATTTTTTAATTACAAAATAATCTACTAGTATTATATCTTAATAAGTTAACTTAAACCTTACTGGTGAGAGTAGAGTACAGAAGAAAAAGGTCACAAAAATGAGCAGTCAACATAACTTTTACACTTAATCGTGGCCCATTTTTCTACACTTGATAACCTAGAAAGAGTAAAATAGACGTCCATGACAAGCATAACTTTTCAATGCAAACTAATAAGAAATGTTAAAATGCTTTGCTCAACTAAAAACAAATAATGTAGCACTTGTAAACATAATTTATTGCATATATATAATTGCAATAGTCCTTTAACCTTGATCTTAGAATTCTATGCTTTCCACTAAAATATAAAATAGGACTTGCATACCTTGATCCATGAGGTTAGTTTAATCTTAATTTAGAAAAACCCCTCAAAGTGATTGAATATGTAGAAACTTGATTTCTCTCCTCTATCCCTGAATAATCTTGCTTTGTGATGGTGAAAAAATAAAGAGAGGCATTTTGGGCGAGAGAGAGGACCATTTTCTATTAAATTGGGTATATAAGTCATTCCCATCAAACGGTTAGCACTTAATATTATTAAAACCATAATTATTAATGAGCCACATATAATATATATAGGTTTTACATTATCCCACTTTACTTATTAATTGAAAAACATTATATCATGGTTTAATAAATAAACATTCTACGCATAAACTGTACTAAATTCTTTATGGTGATCACATCATAAATCACAATCAAACAACGATACTAATAAAAGTCATAGCAGTTTCACATCTTAACAAACTACATAATTCCTTTCACGTACTACTATATTAGTGCTTTATTCAACATGACCCATAAATAAGAAACACACTAATGGCTAATAATAATGTCTTATTTAAAAAAAAAATCCTATCAACATAATTTATTAAAAAATGTATACTATAAAATAGGAATGATAGGCATAAACATAAGTGAGCTCACAGTGTCAAAGTAAAAACATCATAAATCTTAAAAATGGTATCCCATAATACCCATTCTTTCAATGTGTTCTTTAAAGACTTTCGGTGCCAATCCTTTCATTGAAGCAACTGCAATCATATAATTAGTGCTAATATATTGAATTGACATTGTTTGTTTTTGAACTTCTTCTTTAATAGACAAATATTATAATTCCATATGTTTAGCACCTTTAAAATACTTTTCATTCTTTGAAAAGAAAATTGCTGCAGATTTATCATAATAAATTTTCAGTAGCTTGGCAATATTATTGACAACTTTAAGTTCCGTAACTATAATCCTTGAATTGTATCTTCAAAACATACTAAAAATTCAACGTCTATAGTGGAAGTAGCAATGATAGATTGCTTCGCATTTTTCTAAGAAATAGCCTTCTAATTAATAGAAAAAGGTAGCCAAAAGTGGACCTTCTGGTATCAATGCAACTGATATAATCTGAATCTGAATATCCAATCACTTCTAGATGACTGAATCTTTTATAAGTGAGCATATGGTCTTTAGTGCCTTATAGATATTTCAAAACTTTCTTTGCAGCTTTCCAATGATCTAATTCAGGATTACTTTGATATTTACCTAGCGAACTAATAGTAAAGCTAATGTTTGGTCTGGTGCAAGTTTTTGATATCTACCTAGCATACTAATAGTAAAGCTAATGTCTGGTCTGCTGCAAGTTTGAGCATACATTATGCATCCAACAATTGATGCATAAGGAATAATTTCCATTTGCTTATGTTCCAATTCATTCTTTGGACATTGATTAAAACTAAACTTGTTTCCCTTCTGAATTGGAACTACACTTGCAGAACAATGTTTCATGCCAAATCTCTTCAAGACCTTATTATTATAAGCTTTCTAAGATAAGCCTAATTGTACTTGTGACCTATCATAGAATATTTCAATTGCTATCACATAACTAGATTCTCCCATATCTTTCATTTCAAAATTTTCAGAGAGAAATTTCTTGGTGGTGTTCATTAAACCAAGGTCATTAGTAACCAACAAGATATCATCAACATAAAATACCAAAAATATGAACTTACTTCCGCTAATTTTTAAGATATATACACTGATCAATGATGTTTCCTTTAAATCCAAAAGAGGTAATAGTATCATTGAACTTAAGATACAATTGCTGGGAGGCTTTGTCACGATTTGGTACCACATCGGACACATGACAACCGCTCGGGCTAAGGACACTCACATTACCTTTAATTTAACTATGCAAATAGAACTCGATACACACTAAGACAGTCTTTACATAGAAATCTTGTCATGACATAGAAACTCATAAGCCTAGCTTATGACTCAACATCTACTGGTTATGAACCATATGGGCCTATCCTATTAATCACTCATCCAGTGAATATAGGTTCTAGTAAACAATACACAAAAACTAAAAAGCTTCACATGTATAAATCAAATCTCGTCAGTAGGACAAATCTCAAGATAGGCCAAAACAATCATGAGTGTCACCACTAGTTAGCCAAACTAATGTGCATACCCATTGATTACCGATGTTGGCTCAACTTTCATCCATGGTGAGTCTGGACTACAGTCGATAAGAGCATCATGACCCTAAGTCATGACCTCATTGGTAATCGGACCTCTAGGTGTGCAATCACTTGTAAGTCTCGTAGAAAGGTGTCGATATGGGGACTCGACTTTTATATACCAATGTCAAGGGTACGAGGTTCGCTTAATCTGTTGTGCCTAACACACGATTGGACAATTGTTGCCTCACCAGTCCCAAAAATCATATAAAAATATTAAGTACAAAAATCAAGTAAGGCACCATGCCTTTATTTATCGGTCTAACCGATAAAATGGAACCTTGCCATGACTTTAAGCCAAAAGAAAACATATACATGACTCGGTTATGCATATGTAAGTTCTAAAACATTATTTAATATAATAAAAGTCATCTTTTGCACTTTAAGTGCAGTTCAAAAATATAGTTTCACAAAATAAAACATTATCCTTTGCACTTCAAGTGCAGGTTTGTTGAAAATAATATCATTTATCAAAATATGTAATAAAAACATCAGTTGCACTCTAATTGCAAAGAGTTATTCAAAACAATGTCATTTATTAAATACACAAGTATACTAGCATCTATTTGAGATTCAATTCTACTATGCGTTACCTAAGTTCAAAATTCACAAACAAGTCATCATGCATGTCTTAGGATGTCCTAATACTATTTGAGAGATATGGTTTTCCCAAACTCACCTCTTAAGAAGGTATACACGTCCTTGACTACACTTCCTTGACTTCAATAATCCTCGATACAAGCTCCTTGATTCACAGCTCCTGAGCCTTTATACATAAAAATATTCAATATATTTACTACTCAAACATGTATATCATATTTATACACTATCATATAAGTGTATAAAACACAATATCACTATCTTTAAGCTATCAGATTCAGCCATTAAGCTTCTCACATGGTTACTTCCCTTACTATTCATATAAGCTTTCTTGTGCATTTTCTAAGGCATGTAATGCCTTTAATCCAATACTTACTCATTTCAAAGCATAATTAAGCACATTAGGCCATTACTCATCAATCTAAGCAAAAATTCAAGTTTATTCTAAGTAAACATGAAAGTAGCCTTCTGATGCATATCATTACGAATCCTTGAATCCTAAGCCAAGTTCACCTAGGCATTTTATCAAACACCTAATTTGCATGAATTTCAAGACTTTATCATATTAATTCATGCTCCTATCTTGTTATAAAACAAACACTTCCAAACAACAACACATTTTACCACTCTATTCAATCCAATTCCCTTCATTGAAGCCATATTCATCATAATTATACAACTCATTACATTAGTCCATTTCTTCTCCCATCATTTCAACCAAGCCTTATCAAATTTACATATTCTTCATTTTTCATCATCAATTCACATTATACATATACAATTAACACCATAAAATTCATTTAAATCATCAATTTGAAAAGATATTCAAAATTTCACAAACTTTAACCAAAAAGAGAACATTTCAATTTTGGCTTAAGGGGACTTCTCCATGACTCATTTCATTCGTATAAACCATGTTTCATGTATATTCAAGCATGGAAAACAACATATGTTAACACCAAATTCAAAATCATAATATAGAGAGAGATGAAACAAAATTTACTTAAAATTTTCTTTAGTGATATCTTAAAATCCTTTGAGAAGTTCCCAAATCTAATGATAGATTTGAGTTCTTTGATCCCAAATTAACTTAGAACACCTTGATTTTGGTTGGACAATAAAAAAGAATGGCAGAATTTTAGTGATGGTCGAATGGGTTCTTCTCCTGTCTTTTAATTAAAACATAGTGTTTTAGCAAGGCAAATCGATGGTATAGCCTTTTTAACAGTGTTTTCGTGATCGCCCCCAATAATCAAATCTTAAACTTTAATGGTGAGGTGAATGGCCATACAAGGAAGAAGGGTCTAGAATATTAACTCTTCTTTGACCAAATATGGTGAAATTACCTTTTTGCCCTTAGCTAATGTGAAATTATCATTATATTCTCCAAACTTTTCTTAAATTTGCAATTAAGCCCAAAATTTGGGAATAACCAAAACTTTTATTTTTATTTTGGTCCCTGAACGTTTGAAAATAATAATTAAGCCCCTTAACTTTATAAAATTACATATTGATCCTCCAAGAATTTGGAAATTACATTAATTGCTTTAACTTTTAACAATTGACAAATAAGCCGTTATGTATATCAACTTTTTCATTTAAGCTTTCTAAGTGTCCAATAAGTCTATAAATAATGTCTGATCACCTATAAGGCATTAGAACACATTTAACTCGGCCACTATGGCCATATCCATCCAATGGACTCGGTTTTACACACTTACAAGCTTATATGTCAGAAATCTCCAAGATTTCGCATACTGATGAACTCTAAGTTCATATAAGGATATATAACGTTATATATCACTGACATATACACCCAAAAGGATTTAAATACACCTTTGAACTCATATACAACTATATATATATATGTATCAATATATAGTAGTATCTCTAAGTACAGACCAATTCAAAAGGGCTTAGAAAGTTAAACGTTACAAGTCCTCCCCTCCTCAAAAAAGTTTTGTCCTCAAAACTCCTAAGTTGAGGATACAAATACATGGGGGGACTGACATCTTATAGTATCCTTAGGCTCCCATGTCATCTCCTCAACCTTGTCACTCTTCCAAAGAACTTTGACCATGGGAACCTCTTTGTTGCGCAACCTCGTTATTTGTCGATCTAAATCTAGACTGGTTTCACCTCAAAACTTAGGTCTTCTCTTAACTCTACTAGAGGTTTCTCTAAAATATGAGATGGATCTGGTATATAATTTTTAAGCATCGAGACATAGAACACATTATGGATCCTATCCAACTCCAGTGGCAATTCTAACCGATACACCATAGTCCCGATGTGCTCCAGGATACAGAAAGGTCTAATATATCTAGAGTTCAGCTTTTCTCAGATCTAAAGTAGGATAATACCTTTCCTTAGTGATTATTCGAAGGAAAACCATATCACCAACTGTAAACTCTAATGATCGTAGTCTCTTATCCACATAACTCTTTTGATGATCCTGGGCGGCTTTCATCCTCTCTTGAATGACTTTTACTTTTTGAGTGATAACTTCTATCAATTCGACTCCTTCGACTTTGGCCACCAACCTCATCCCAACACAAAGGTGTCCTGCACTTTCTTCCATAAAGTGCTTCATATGGTTGCATACTGATACTTGTCTAATAACTATTGTTATAAGCAAACTTTATTAAGGAAAGTGCCAGTCCCAACTCCCTTGGAATTCTATCACACATGCTCTTAGCATGTCCTCCAGTGTCTGAATGGTCCTCTCTGACTGACTATCAGTTTGGGGGTGGAAGGCAGTACCAAACTTCAGTTTAGTCCCCACAAATTCCTAAAGTTTTGACCAAAATTGTGAGGTTAATCTTGGATCCTTATCTAATATTATAGAAATTGTCACCCCATGCATCTTCATAATCTGATCGATATACAACTTTGCCAACCTCTCCAGTGAGTAAGTTGTGTGGATAGACAGAAAATGAGCATACTTTATCAATTTATCCACTATAACCCAAATATTATCGTGACCTTTCGATGTACAAGGTAGTCTAACTACAAAATCCATTATCATATGCTCCCACTTCCATTCCGGAATAAGCAAAGAATGTAACATACCTATTGGTTTCTAATGTTATGCATTTATCTATTGACAGGGAAGGCATCTTACCACAAATTTCGCTATCTCTCTCTTCATCCCTGACCACTAATAGCTCTCTCTAAGAGTTTAACACTTCTTGGTGCTACCAGGATGTATACCATAAGCCGAATTGTGAGATTCTTCCAGGATAGCTCGCTTGAGACCCTGATCATCTGACACATAGACTCTGTCTCTAAAGACTAACAACTTGCCTTCTCTCAGTTAGAACCCCTAACTCTCGTCGTATGGTAATTTCTCTCAAATGACTCTTAACTCGGGATCGTCAGCCTGTGATCTCTTGATCTCATCAAATAATATCGGTCAAACTTCAAACCATGCTAGCAATGTTCCATCATCCTTTGCCACTGAGAGTCTAACCCCACGACTTTGCACACTCATCAAATGCATCATATAAAGATTTTGCCTAGTAGTTACTATCGAATAGGACTTACGACTTAGTGCATTGACTATCACATTTGCTTTTCCTAGGTGATTGTCAATCATTAAGTCATAATCCTTAATTAATTCCAGCCATCTCCTTTTTATGAGGTTTAGCTCCTTCTGTGTCATTAGGTATTTCAAACTCTCGTGGTCGGTGTGTATACGATAAGTCTCCCCATAAAGACAGTGTCTCCAAATATTGAGTGCGAACACTACCACTATGAGCTCCAAATCATGTGTAGGATAATTTACCTTGTGCTTCTTCAGTTGTCTAGAATCATATACGATCACTCGCCTGACTTGCATAAGTACACAACTAAGTCCCTGGTGACTAACATCATTGTACACCTCATACCCAAACCTTTAGGTAGGTAAAGCAAGTACTGGCATAGAAGTCAATCGCCTCTTCAGCTCTTAGAAACTTGCCTCATATTTGGCATCCCACTAAAATTTTATCCCCTTTCGGGTAAGCCTGAAAAAAGGGGCTGCAAGTATCGGGAAATCATCAACAAATCTCCGATAATAACCAGCTAACCCTAGAAAGCTGCGGACTTCTGTCACATTCTTAGGCTATTCCCAGTCAAGTATAGCTTTCACTTTCTTCGAGTCCATATAAAATACCTTCTCCTGATACCACATGCCCAAGGAATCCTATCTCCTTTATCCAAAATTCACACTTTGAGAACTTCGCATACAACTGTCTTTCGTGAAGTATTTACAGCACAATCCAGAGATGTCTATCATCCTCCTCTCCATCCTTAGAATAAATTAGAAGGTCATCAATGAAAACTATGATAAATTGATCTAAATAAGGATGGAACATCCTGTTTATGAAGTCCAAAAATGTTGGAGGTGCATTTGTCAATCTGAACGGCATCACCAAAAATTCAGTTTCCATACCTCGTCCGGAAAGCAATCTTATGCACATCATTTTCATCAATCTTCAATTAATGGTACCTAGACCTTAGATCTATCTTTGAGAATATTATAGCTCCTCTTAACTGATCAAACAAATCATCGACCTTGGGAGTGGATATTTATTCTTGATGTTAACCCTGTTTAATTACCGATAATTAACACATAAGCAGAGGGTCCCATCTATCTTCTTGACAAATAATACTAGTGCTCCCCATGATGAATGACTTGGTCTGATGAAGCTCTTGTCTAATAACTCTTGTAATTGAATCTTCAACTCTTTCAATTATGCTGGTCCATACAATATGGTGGTATAGATATCAGTGTCATCCCCTAGACTAAGTCAATAACAAAATCAAACTCCTGATCAGGTGGCAATCCAGGTAACTCCTCTGGAAAGACATCGGGGAACTCGCACACAATAGGGACATCTCCAAGTTCGACCCTTTGTGCTGATGTGTCAATCACATGTGCGAGGTATGCCTAGCATCCCTGAAAATTTAACCTCTTAGCCTTAATCACCGATATCAAACAACTTGGAAATATCTGTTAGTCACTAGTAAATTTGATCGGGAATCCACCTTGAGGTTCCAACTCTACCTCTTTCTTCACCCTCGCGCAATACCTCTCTAACCAGTTAATCCCCAATTTCACCTCAAAATCCTAAAGATCGAGGAGAATAAGATCTAACGCTAATACAACATCACCAATCTTTATCTCACAAGCTGTATATACTTCATTACACTTGCTCTCTAAGAGGAGTGACTACAATGAGAGGGGGATCTAACGGCTCCAGGGGATGACTAATGTCTTTGGCGAAGGTCACACTGACAAAAGACCTTTACGTGCCAATGTTGATTTAAAATTTAGTGTCTTTACCGAGAACACATATAACACCTTATAACACTATGGGTTAGCAGTTCATACTATTTAAGAGTTTACTGATACTACACAGAACATGCATGAAAATATAATAATATAATAACAAAGAGATGTCCATCCAGAAAATACCTGCATTCATGTTCGGATTAGCTCGAATGTCCTCCCTCATCATTGCATAAACTCATGCTTGAGCTCGCGAAACAGATGTTGTTGACTTACTGGAGGTATACTACTGCCCACACTAGTCCTCTGTGTGGATCCAGAAGACTAAACACCTACCCTAGCAGTCTCCCCTCTGTGTCTCACTGGCTACACCGAGCTACCTCCTTCTCCAGTTGAAGTTCAAGCTAACAGTGGACAATCTCTCCTCATGTGCCCTGTGTCTCCATACTAAAAACACTTTCTTGGCTCTGTACTGTTGGCCCCAAATTTTTTATACCAAATTTTTGTTTTTCTTTAATTAAGCATGATTCAAAAGAATTATGAGGTCATGATAGGTGAAATTTTTTAGGAGTTAATTTTCCTTTTTATGTCTATGTTAGTAGAATTTATTGCATGTGTTAGTTAAATTAAAAGTAGTAAGAATGCATAAAAGGGTGTTTTGGGTAACTTACTTAAGTTTAAAAACCACAAGGCATTAAAGGAAGGGCAAGGTGGACTTTTCTCAATCGTTAAAGGTAAAATGGGAAGAAAGAAGTGTTGTCTACTTCCTAAAGAAGGGAAAAACGAAAATAGGAGAGAAAGAAGTGAAATAACAAATCAAAGAGAAAAAGAAGAGAGGTTTCGGTGGTTGAGAGGAAAGGAGAGAGTTGAGCTAGGGTTTCATCTTTTCTAAGCTTTCTAGAGAGATTTTGAGGTTATGTAAGAAGGGAAAAAAGTAGAGGAAGATAAGAGCTTTATTTTGAACTAATAATCTCTTTATTGGGTGAAGATTCTAGGTAAGGTCTTACTTAATCTTTGGATTTTGGAAGGGTTTTGGTTCATGAAGCTTAGGAAATGCATGGGTTTAAGTTTTCTACAAACAATTTTAGGAAATGTACTTATGGGTTTTCAATGTTGCAACCCAATTGAACTTGGAATTTTTGCCTATAAAAAAGGGAATCAAGAAAGAAAAAAGGAGCAAGAGGAGAGGCACATTTGAGTAAGTTATAAGCAAGGAATTCAAGATGGGTTACATTTTTATAATTGAATAATGAGCCATTAATGTTTCTTTCAAGGAATGGAAATAAATGTTTTCAACTACTTTTAAAAGTGCATTTATTGTTCTTTAAATGCTCTAAGAAAGTGATACATGTTGTGTGTATGAATTTTTTGGATGAATTATGAAATGAAAATTAGAAATGATTTTCAAAGGATATCAAGTTTATGAAATCATGTTTAAAAAATGTGACATTTTAGGCAACAAGTTTTCAAGATATGAAATGCATGATTATGTGGGTTTGTGGTGGTCCCCTAAGTATGCCAAGTGTACTTTGACCAAAGGCTTCTTCCACCTACCTGCTAGTAGCATGGAGCTCCTTTATGGACTCCCTTAAGTTCAGGGCTACACAAGACCATTAAGTGGGATTACGATAGTATGTTTTGTTCCCGACTACATAGGAACATTATATAGAAATATGTAGTATGTTCTATTTTGGATCCACCCAAACCATTTGATATGATTATGTGTTAACAAGTTTGTTGAACGCATGACTTGTGTTGTTTATAATTTGCTTGATAAATGGAGAATTGGGATTTTTTATGATTTAATGTGAGCTTTACAATGGAAATGAATATTTCAATGATTTTGCTTGTTACTGATTATAAAACTATTACCCATGAACTTTAAGCTCACCCCCTATTTTCCATCCCATCTTTAGGTGAAGAGCATGACAACGAGTGACCAAGGGTCAAGGCATCACTCCGATTATGCACACTTTTGAATTTTAAGCTAGTTTTGTAAAACAAGGCTTTGGTTGTATTTCAAGCAAATTATTGATCATGCATCTTTTTGTATTTTGGGATTTTGATATATTGATGTATGGTGGCTTGAAATGCCCATTAAAACTTTGTAAAAACTCTTATGTTTTGATGTTAATGAAGTATGATTGTGTTTTGCTTATGACTTTTCCGATTTGTTTATTTCCACTTTCAAGTTTTCCATAAGGGTGAGAATTTGTGTTCTAGCTTCTGAGAAAAGCGGTATTAACTTAGGCTGAATTAGACAAATTTGTCTTCTAGAAAGTTTTAGCTTATCTTTCTAACTTTCCAATGATATATAGTATGAAACTTTTGGACATGGGAGTCGAAAGTTATGATCTTTATAAGTGGAGGTGCTCTAGAGAGTGTAGTTAGTGATTTAAAACTTTTAGGGATGTGAGGAAGACCCAGTATAAATACCTTCATCTAATGCATCTTAGACTAAATCGTCTGATGCACTGTAGATTGAATCATCTGATGCACTATAGACTGAATCGTCTGATGCATCTCAGACTGAAGCCTATCGTCTGACCTTTCATTTGGGTTTGTCTGACCCCATCGTCTGTTTCAATTTTGACCCTTTAGATAATAGAATCTATCTTCAAGGTCCTATAAAAGTTGTAGATCTAGAAGCCCTCTTTCAAACCATATAATAAAGAACTTGATCCAATATCTCTAGAGAAATTTATGTTAATTTCCCCAAAATAGGTCTTAGATTGAAGCCTATTGTCTGACCTTTTGTTTGGGTTCGTCTGACCTTATCGTCTAGTTCCATTTTCACCCTCTAGATGATAAAATCTATCTTAAAGATCTCTATACAAGTTTTATATATAGAATTCCTCTTTCAAACCGTCTAAGAATGTCCTTAATCTGATATCTCTAGAGAAAGTTATGCTAATTGTCCCAAAATACGTCTTAGACTGAAGCTTATCGTTTGACCTTTCAATTGGGTTCGTCTGATCCTATTATCTGGTTCAATTTTGACCCTCTAGATGATAGAATATATCTTTAAGTTCTTCATGAATGTTGTAGATTCTAGAAGTCCTCTTTCAAATAGTTTAAGAATGACATTAATTCGATATCTCTAGTGAAAGTTATCTCAATTTTCCCAAAATAGGTCTTAGGTTCTATCATCCGGTTCAGTCTTAGATTGAAGCCTTTCGTTTGACCTATCTTGTGGTCTAATTTTGACTCTTTAGATGATAGAATATATCTTTAAGATCTTCATAAAAGTTGTAGATCTAGAAGTTATCTTTCAAAAAGTCTAAGGACAACCTAAATCTGATATCTTTAGTGAAAGTTATGCTTATCATCCCAAAATAGGTTCAATATGATTGAGGACAAAACCATGACTGATTCTTTTGGCCATAACTGCATCATCCAACCTCCAAATGAGATGATTCTTATTTATAAATAAACTAGATACATAGAGATACAAATTATTTTAAGGAATAGAATTTTAATTCAGTCCTTAAG
>JAOQMP010000004.1:6888722-6903260 GCA_027563575.1 Erythroxylum pedicellare
GTTATGCTGGGCTGTTTGCATCAATTCTGTGAAGCGTCAGGGCAGAGAGTTAGCTTCGAGAAATCTCGGGTGTGGCTTATAAAAGCTTTTAAATGAAATGCATGAATATGTTTTAGATTTTAAAAGTTTATTGTAGTGACAGCTGAGAATTATTTGTTTAGGTTGTTTGTGAATGGACTTGAAATCCAAAATTTTTAGTTGAAAAATTGGTGTGAATATAGAAGTGTTTTCAAATTTTTCAAGGCTTTAATAAATTTTGGAAATGTCAAAATGTAGTTATTATGCTACCAAAATTTTAAATAAAATGGAAAAAAATCTCACTATTTTTCACACTTTAATTATTAAAGTGTAAAAGGTTTTAAATAGTTAAACGACTTGGCTTTGTAGGAACCCTTCAGTTGAGTCAGATATTGATTAAAGGGCAACCGTGGGGTCACTAAGAGGCCTTCACTCGGATTCCAGAAGGGGAACTCTGGGATGGGTCCTTTCATGTATCCTTAAGGACAAACATGAATCTAGTATGGCAAATTTTGATAAGATGTGATTAGATCATATTAATTAGACTTATATATTTTTTAGGTTGATTTTTGTGGCTAATTAGTCAAATTGATATTTATTTATTTTAGAATGTCATTAGTGGAGATTGGAACAAATTTAGTTTGAAATATATAATTGGAGCATCATTTATCAAAGCCACAAATTTTGAGAAGATAGAGCAAAAGATTTTAGATTGTTGAAACTAATAAGACGAGATGACATGTAGAGTCAAACTCACTTTAAAAGTTTACTTAATTAGGAAGATTTATTTTCATCTCTATTATACAATGATTCTAATTTACGTTAATCATTATCTTTGGAATAGTATAGATTATTTTTTTAGGAGGGATGAACACATTTATTCTCAATTCTTATCTTCTTTCTTCCATTTTAGTATGAAAAAGATAGCTATAAGTGGCTAAATCTGAACTTTTTTATTCAAAGAGAATTAAAAATCCATTTTTAAGTTTGGAAAAAATTCTAAACCTAAATTTTATTTTAACTAAAAAATTTTCTTATTCTTATATTGATTGGTTTGACAAATTAATTCAATATTGATTATTTGATTGTTCTCCAATAGTTCAATCATCTGTAATTATGAAGAATGATTGGTAAAATTAGTACATAGGTTATTTATATATTTGCATATCTAACTTATGAGAACAAAAGAAAATTAAATTGAATAATTATGGCTATCTTAATTGTTTAATTTTAGGTTTAGTCTTTTTCGTTAAGCTTATTGCTAACATTTAATTGATATGGAATACTATCATACCTAATCAATTAATGATAAGTTTTGAATTAAAGGCTATGTTTGAATAAACTAATTTAGAAAAATTGAGACATTATGGCTATCTTAATAGGATTCAGATTAAATACTTGAGTTACCAAAATTTTATTGGCTTTAGACTAATGATTATAGTTACAATTGGGTAATATCCTTCTCTTGAATCAGAGAGGTAAAATTGAAATTTTCACTTTTATATTCAACTATTTCATTTGTATTTCTTGTTAATTTTATTTATTAGTTAATTAATCACATCCCTCATTATGTTTTGTCAATTGAAATTAAGAAACTATCATTTAGTTCTCTGAGGATTTAACCCAGTTCCATGATTATTATAATAGTTTAATTGAGATTAATTTTGAGGACTTTGACACCCGTGCAAAAGACGTAACTTTTTATGCTCCTTCGATCATCGATGCATCCTTCCCATCCGCTATCAGAAAAACCACATAATTTATCATTGCCAAAGTGTTTATACTAAAGCCCAAGTGAACTCGTTCCCTTTTAAGTATCTCAAAACTCATTTGGCAATCACTAAATGAACCATATTTAGACTTTCATAAGCCTGGATAAAGGATTTATTGCTTGCAAAATATCTTGTATGTTATTTGTGAGATATAAAAGACTACTAATTAGAATTTAATAGAGTTGAGCTTTAACTTTTTCTCCCATTCTATCCAAGCTAAATTTTTGGTTGGTACAAATGGATGTAGTTACGTGATTACACTCCTTTAGATTGAATCTCTCAAACTAATTTATCATATGTTTCTTAAACTCACTTAATAAAGCATCACTATTACTGGTATAAAATAGGTCATCAATGTAAAGATAAGCGATGAGAATCTTAAGTTTACCTCTTACTTTTGCTTGCAAAGTTTGCAAAATGTTCATTAATCTTGTCATACCAAGCTCGTAGTGCCTACTTTAACCCATAAAATGCTTTTATCAAGATGTACACTTTTTCTTCTTGACCTACAATTTCATACCTTTTTTCATTCTTGTGAATACATTTCTTCCTTAAAAAACTATTTTAAAAAGCCAAATTTATTTTATATTAATAAACTTTCCAATTATAATACAACAATAGCTAAAATAGTATATATAATATCAAACCTTGCTAATAGAGAGAAGGTTTCTTTTCAGTCTATCCCTTTCTTGTTACATGTACCGATGTGCAACCAGCCTTCATACCTATGAATCGAGCCATCAACTTAGATAGATCTACTTGGTTGAATAAGCTAGTCTTTGAGTGAGTCAAAGTCTATTTCAAACAAACATAACTTTGTATTGGTGGATGTCATGTTATTTCCTTTTTGAAGTTTTAGATAAGATGTGATTAATTGTCCCTTTTTTTTTTCTTCTAGTTTGTTATCAAATTACTGTATTTAAACTTTGGGTAATGGAATTATAAAAAAAAAAAGCAGTTCAACATAACTATATATTTTATTACATTCCAATTTTTTGATAAATTTCCTAATAGATTTTTCTTTATATTTCTTTTGTCTTCTCTTTTGTTATAGTCACTTGACTCTTAACATCTAGGATCGGAGCTTCACTTAAGACCTATGCACAAATTTCTTATGGCAAGAAATCAGAATGAAGTGAACCTTTCACAACCATTAGTTCTAATTTTTCAAGGCGACAACTATGGAGTTTAAAGCACCAAAATGAAGGCCTTATTTTTATCCCAATACCTGTGCGATTTGGTAGAGAGTGGATACAATAAAGAAGAGGTGATAGTTAATGCTCTTAGAGATACACAAAAAGTAGAAGCGAAGGCCTTGTTTTTATACAAATTGTTGATGAATCAATCTTTAATCAAACTAAACTTGCAACAAGATCCAATGAAGCATGGAATGAATTACAAAAAGCATAACAAAGCACTACAAAAGTAATAATTGTCAAACTTCAAAATCTTCGTAGAAAACTTCTAACACCCAATAACTCCCTCATATACATAACTTTCTTTAACAGAAATAGCTTGGTAAGCAATTAACTACTTGATTATCAGTGCTACAGACTCTATTTTGATTTCTCCTTTTGCTACCAACTCTCTTATAAGTGATGGTGTATCTTAATGTGTTCTGTTCTAATGTGATAAATTGAATTCTTAAGCATTGTATTTGTTGATTTTGTTAAACTGTAACACCAGTCTATTAAACATTTAGTCAAATTATTAGTTAGTGGTTTGTTTGTTCCGTTGAGTTAGTAGGTCAGTGACGTTATGGAGTTAGTGGGTAAGTTAATTTCCTGGCTTTGTAATTTGTTTGTTCTGTTTTTATTGTTAGATTTAGTGGGTTAGTGACGTTATGGAGTTAGTGGGTAAGTTGATTTATTGGCTTTGTAATTGCCTATATAAGGCTTGATGTTGCTTTAGTTCAATAATTCAATTTTCAGCTACAAATTCTTTTTTATTTTACACAATCTTGTCTCTTTATTTTCAACATGTAGGCTTATGATGAAGGTCCCCTAAGAAAGTGGCCTCCCCCATTGTTAATAATTGGTATAAGAGCCACACCTTTTTTAGGCATCATTTGTAAGTGGGGTGAGCATTTTTTTTGGGTAAGATGATAAATCTCCAAGTCATTAGTAGAATTAGAAAGCTCAACAACCAAAACTACAATTTGTGGTCTATTTGCATGATGGCTTATATGTAAGGCCAAGAATTAATGGAGGTCATCAATAGAAATGAAGTTCCACAACTAGAGGTAGAGGATGCAAATGGTATGCTGCAGAAATGGAAGATTAAAGTAGGCAAAGCAATGTTCGCCTTGAAGATAACTGTGGCAGAAGATGTGTTATAGGGCATTAGAGATGTCAGAACTCCCAAAAAAGCTTAGGATACATTTTCCAAGTTGTTTACAAAGTAAGAACGATATAAGGCTCCAACTTCTAGAAAAAGAGTTATTGTCAGTGGCACAATGCGACATGACAGTCACATAATGACTTCACTTCCATAAGGTGAAGTCATTATGTTGGGAGGTTTTAGAGTTGGATCCACAAGTTCTGATCAGGGAAACCAGGGTGAAGAGAATAATCATCCATAGTTTAAGACCAGAATTTAGAGGCTTTGTCGCTACAATACAGGGAGGGCAAAATCAACCATCAATTGTTGAGTTTGACAATTTGCTCGCTGGCCAAGAAGCCTTGATGAAACAAATGGGAGCAGTTTCACTAAAAAATGATGAGGTAGCCCTCTATGCTAACAAAGGTGGATGGGATTCTAAGCAGCCTGCCATCGGTGGTTTTAAATGAAATGAAGTCAAGGCGAAGACCCAAAAAAGCGAGGGGCTTTCGTGTAGGGGGAGAGTGGAAACACCTTGCCAAAGGCAAAAAGTTTCTGGGGAAGTACCACAACTATGGGAAGAAAGGTCATAATGAAAAATTTAGTTGGTCTGAGATGAAACATGTAGAAAGCAAGGTTGCTACTTCCAACAAGATGAAGAAAAGTGAAGATGCCTAGGATGTTAAAGCCTACTTCGCCACAAAAGAAAAGGTACCACTTAGTACGACAACTATTCAGATTGACTGCAACAATGATTGGATTGTCGATTCCAACTACTCAAACCATATGACAGGTGACAAAGAAAAGCTGCAAAATTTGGAAAAATACAAGGGAAGTAGTGTGTTAGTCATAGCGATCAACACGAAGTTACCGACAGCTCATGTCAATGATATGGTAGTCTCTCCTCAATATAATGCTAACAAGATGCCACTACAAAATGTCTACCATGTCCCAGGTGTGAAGAAAAACTTCTATTTAGTAACACAGTTAACGTCTTTGGGTCACTTTGTTCTTTTTGGCCCAAAAGACATGAAGGTTTATTGTGATCTTAAGATTTCAGAAAGGTCAGTTATGGAGAGACGAAGATCGGAGTTAGTTTATGTAATGATAGCAAAAACTGCATTATGTGGACAACATTAGGAGGAATGAGACAACAGATTTATGGCACATGCGACTAGGCCATGTCAGCTATTCCAAGCTAGATATGAAGATGAAAACGTCGATGTTGAAGGGACTTCCCCAACTTTAGGTGAGAACTGACACAGCTTGTGCAAGATGTCAGTATGGAAAAGCTTATCAAGTACCATATGAGAAGTCCAAGTTTCAAGCCAAGGAGCCATTAGAGTTGATACATTCCGATGTTTTTAGACCTGTTAAGCAGACATCAATTGGAGGGATGAAGTATATGGTGACTTTCATTGACGATTTCTCAAGGTATGTCTAAGTTTATTTTACCAAGGAAAAATCTAATATATTTTCAAAGTTCAAGGAGTTCAAAGAAGCTACTGAAGCAGAACTTGGTAAAAGGATTTGCTGCCTATGCACTAACAATGGAGGAGAGTATAACTCAAACGAGTTTACTCAATTCTTGCGGGACTGCTATATACAGCACCAGTTTACATATGCTAACGCATCACAATAGAACGATCTGGCCGAGAGAAAGAACAGGCACCTTATAGAAATTTGTTGAAGCATGCTTTATGCAAAAAAAGTACCTGGAATTTTCTGGGCAGAACCGATAATGACAACAACTTTTGTGATTAACAAGCATTGTCAACAAAGGCTATATTTTCTCTCACCTTTTGAAAAATTATGGAGCATCAAACCTATTGTCAAGCCATGTTTTAGTTTTTGGATGCATATCTATGTATTTGTTCCTAACCATTTATGTAGTAAGATGGACAAGAAGGCTATCAGGTCTATTTTTGTAGGATATGACAACCAAAGAAAGGGCTCGAGATGTTGCGATCCTACAACAAGAAAGTGTTACATCTCGAAATGTAGTGTTTGATGAAGCTTCTTCATGGTGTTACTCGGATAAGCAAGAATTACCAAAATCAAGTCCTTTGCAGTTCTCTCAAATCCAATTGAGTCTAGCTGATGGTGATGACATCGAAGAAGGCATGACTTAAACTCCTTGGCAAACTAGTGTGCATCAACAACAAGTGAAGAAGGCGAGCATAGTGGAGAAGAAACACCGACTTCATTAAGAAGATCAACAAGAGTTAGAAAGCCCAATCCCAAATATGCCAATGTTGTAATAGTAAAATAAGTAAAAGAAACAGAGCCAAAGACATTTGAGGAAGCGTTTCAAAGTCCAGAGTGGACTAAAGCTATGAAAGAAGAGATTGTTGCATTAGAGTGAAATTAAACTTGGGAGATTATGCCAAAGCTAAGAGATACGAAGCCTATTTATTACAAATGGGTTTCGCAAAAAAAGTGTCGCGTCGATGGATTGATTGAGAGACATAAAGCTCACTTGGTAGCTCATGGATTTTTTAAAAAATATGGGCTAAACTATGAAGAAATGTTTAGTCCAGTTGCAAAACTCGTAACTGTACGAGTTCTTTTGGCAATTTGTGGCAAATGGATATGAAGAATGCATTTCTTCATGGTGAATTAGATCGCGAGATTTACATGACTCAGCCAGTGGGTTTTTATAATCAAGATCACCTTGAATACATGTGCAAGTTATGCAAGGCGCTCTGTGGGTTGAAGTAAGCACCAAGAGCTTGGTATGATAAAATTGCTGAATTTTTAATTCACAATGGTTATTCTATGGCATCTGCAGATTCAAGTTTGTTTGTTAAAGTTAATGGAGGAAAACTAGCCATTGTGTTAGTGTATGTAGATGATTTAAGGTGTAGATTTAAGTTTGTTTGTTAAAGTGAATGGAGAAAAACTAACCATTGTGTTAGTATGTAGATGATTTAATTATAACAGGTGATAGTGAAGAAGAAATCCACCGAACAAAGAAGAATTTGTCAATTCATTTTCAGATGAATGAACTTGGTCAACTCAAGCATTTTCTTGGTCTAGAGGTTGATCGCACTCAAGAACGAATATTTCATCATCAGCAAAAAATTTTAAAGACTCGTTAAAAAGTTTGGAATGCTTAAGTGCAAGCCAATTTCAACATCAATGGATCCAAATGTCAAAATGTGTGCTCACGAAGGAAAAGATTTGGAGAATGCAACTATGTATCAACAACTAGTGGGTAGCCTGATTTATTTAACCTTAACAAGCCCTGATATTTCTTTGTAGTTGGTGAGTTGAGTTGGTATGTGCACAGTCCAAAGAAGTCTCATTTGGAAGCAGTTTGACGACTTTTAAGATGTGTTAAGGGCACACTCGACCTTGGCATATTTTATAAGAAGGGTGAAGAGTGCAAATTGGTTAAGTAATGTGATGCTGACTTTACAGTGATCATGATACTTGACACTTGACTACCGATTATGTTTTCATGCTTAAGTGTAGACTATCTGTGTCTTTGTCAACAACAGAAGCGGAGTACCGATCAGCAGCAATGGCAGCCCAAGAGAGCACTTGGCTTATACAGTTACTGAACGACTTGCACCAATTAAGAAGGTATGCAATTCCTCTATATTGTGATAACCAGTCGACAATACGATTAGCGAAGAATCCTAAGGTGCATTACCATTTTATCTGATAAAAAGTTTTGGATGAAGAAGTGGAATTAAGGCAAATCAAATCGGGAGATCAAATTGCAGACTTATTCATAAAGAGCATGAACGAGAACAATCTTGAAGTTTTATATATCATCAACTTGGAATTTTCAAAAAGGTGGAAGCTGGCATTGAGGGGAGTGTTAAACTGCAACATCAGCCTGTTAAAGACTTAGTCAAATTATCAGTTAGTGGTTTGTTTGTTCCGTTTGAACTAGTGGGGTCAGTAACGTTATGGAGTTAGTGGGTAAGTTGATTTTATGGCTTTGTAATTTGTTTGTTCTATTTTTATTGTTGGAGTTAGTGAGTTAGTGGCGTTATGGAGTTAGTGGGTAAGTTGATTTAGTAGCTTTGTAATTGCCTATATAAGGCTTCATGTTGCTTTATTTAAGTAATTCAATTTTCACTAGCAAATTCTCTTCTATTTTGCGCATTCTTATCTCTTTATTTTCAACATGTGATATCGAAGTTAATGGCTCAACAAGGGACGAGTATGGAGATGGTAATTGAAACTCGTGGTTGTCATCCTTGTGTGAAAAAGCAAGAAGACTCTTGGTAGGCCCATATTAGTGGAGTAAAAGGTTTAAGGAGGAGCCTAACCTCAATGTGGAAGTTCACATTTAAAAAGAAGATTATTAGGATTTCAAGTGTGAGTGAAAATCTCACATTAGGAAGAAATGAAATTAGTGAGGAGCATATAAATAGAAAGGACCAAAAAATTTAATGCCTTAAGGTTTTGAATTGGAGTGTGGTGTCAAGGTCCACAGGTATATTCTCTCGCTAAGTTCATAACTAAGATCTCTGAAAAAAGTGGACTTTCCAGTGTCAACAGATTTATTATGGCAATAAATTATATAGTTGCTTCGACCTGAGTTTGCTTCACATCATTTAAAATCACTCGCAGCAAGCAGCTTGATATGTTATTGTAGTAATTGCTATCTATTCAGCTTCTGAAGAAGACAAGGTAGTAGATGGATTTTTGTAATTCTAAGAAATTGTTCCACTGCCAATAATAAAGACTTTGTCTGTTGTGCCCCTTCGATCATCGACACATCCTCCCCAATCTTTGTTAGAAAACCCTTTAAACTTGATGCTATTGAAGTGATTATAGCAAAGGTCAAATGAACTCGTTCCCTTCAAGCATCACAGAATTCTTTTGATAGCCTCTAAGTTAGGCATAGTTGGACTTTGTATAAACATTGATAAGAGAATTATTGCTGCAAAATTTCTAGTCTACTATTTGTAAGATATAAAAGGTTACCAGTCAAAACTTCGGTAAAGTTAAGTTTTAGAGGAAAATAAGGGATAACTAATTATATCTTATCCAAAACAATAAAAGAAGAAGTAATATTGTATCTACTAGCATAAGATTAGGTCTGTTTGAAATAGACTTTGCCTCACTCAAGGACTAGCTTATTTAACAGTAAATAAAAATTTAACTTCTACGTTAACTACAACATTTTGATGGTTGATTATTGTCTACTTGAATTACAAATCTAAAACTTATAGGATTGTTTTCACTGCAGCCGTCAATTGATTGAATTAGCTTCTGATCTTGAAAATGACAGTGCAATATCAGTAGTGAACTGCTGCTATTTGCAAATTTCTATGCGTCATTTCTTTGCTATTTTTAAATTTTACTTACAGTCCTACTTTCCTCATGAAAATGTCCTCGTTACATGCAGACACCGGAGGCTCTCACAGCTGCATGGGAGACTTTGAGGGTAAATTTCTTGACATATTCTTCTTCCCTTCAACTCCAATTGGCTAGTATCTTATGGAAGTATGGTTTGCAGTATCATCCGAAGATTTTTGGATTTTTTCTTCAAGCAACAGATGAATAATTTAATGTGGGAAGTAAAAACTCGAGGCGTAGTATGTGGTTAACAAATATATGTGTTGGCAAGTTGAATCTCTCTTGGAGCTAATTCTGTGACATTTTTGTTTGCAGGGCGCAGCTTGTGTCTTAGTTGGTGGGTTTGGAGACCGTGATCTGAGAGGAATGATATTGGCTGGCAAATAAATATGCCAGAGAAAACATGTCTTATCTTGGAATCTTTAAGTAGTTTGATTTCTAAGTAAATTGTCTTGTAATACCCTATTTTGATTATTTGCATTAGGTTGTGGCCTAGAAAAGGTGAATACTGAAGAGCTTGATACCTAAACTTCTGATCCTCTTTTAATTTTGCACGCCTGAGGAATGTATTATAATTCATAAATAGGACCATAATCTTTGAAATACTTATCCACATCCATCCATTTCAGCTGCGTGTTGCTTATAATTTAACATTAAAACACAGGGATGAAGAATATATATGTAGTGCACAATGAGTCTAGGACCTCGAAAACACAACTGCAGACCCCTGATCGAATTACCGCACAAATTTTCCACACATATTACCCGGGATACATGTTCATGATTCCATATCACGTTTTGTGATGTATTACCTTAACAATCTGTTTGAAACAGCTGGTCCAGGGCCAGGCAGATCATCATGCTTATGATTTACGTCATTTGTAGTTCTATATTTGTATTTGCTTTGTTGCTTAATGTACTTCTTTGCTAGGTATAGTAATGCAGTACGTAGATGAGAGGCATGGGCATAGATACGAGGATTAGTTGCATGATTTGGATAGGAGTTGGAACTCATCTAGTATCTTACAATTCTCTATGGAAGATAAATTGTATTCATGGTCCACGTAAATCCCGCTGCAGTCAGAGTTCAACAAGAAAATGACCTTAAGTTTGTTGGGAAGGAAGAAACAGGAATGTGATGGATGTACGCTTTTGTTACGATGCTGCATTGTGAAACCCACTGAAAGAACAACGTATAATTTGAATCAAGAAAGCAAGTTTTATTTACTTCAATTATCTCCATCGAATAACTCACTAGCTGGTACTTAATTAAATAGAGACATTTCAATTGGTTGTTAACATTACATGGCCATTACTCGTAATTTTGCTAATTTTTCATTGACATGTAACAACAAACACTTGTTACACTAGAGCACTACTTGACTCTTTCTACCATACACACTTACCTGATCCTACCAAAACTAATAAACAAAATCAAAATAATAAGAATACTAACGATTTGGATTAATTATTAAAATAATTAATCCAACCTCTAACATTCCTCCTCTTAATTCGAAGAGGTTTTCAATTCTTCAACACTCATCACGGAAGAAACTTCTTAACTTTTGGTTCAGCTAAGGCTTATGAGGATATATGTTGGTTGATCTTCTATGTTGATGTGTTGTAGCTCCGTAACACCTTTTGCAATCAACTCTTGAATAAAACGATGCTTGACCTTAGCATGTTTTGTTCTACCTTGTTGAATTGGATTTCTTGACATTGCAATTGTGAATTTGTTGTCAAAAATATCTTAATGGCTCCATTGTTTTCTTGCTTCAAATCTTCTAAGATTCTCTTTGGCCAAACCACATGATAAGTGATTGGGCATCTTTTACATATAATAGAAAAAGCACAACAAGTTATGTTATTAGTCTTATTAGTAAAAGCAACAAGAGTATTCGAATTGCCTTTTGAATACTTTATGCCAACATTGAAGTCCTTTGTACATAACAAAGAATTCTTTTCACTACCTCCAAGTAATTCTTATTTAGTTGATGAATAAACCTAAAAATGGGACTTAAAACAAAATTATATCAAGCTTTGTATGATGCATCTTATACATGAGAATTCCCACAATGCTTTTAATCAGTTTCACATTAACACTTTCTGCTCCATCGTTCAAAGACAACTTTTCATTTCTATTCAATGGAGTTTTGATTGGCATGCAATTATCCATTCCTACTCTTTTTAACAAATCAACTGTATATTTCTTTTGACAAATAAATTTTTCATTTAAATCTTGCATTACTTCAATTCCCAAAAAATAATGTAAGGGACCCAAAAATAATATTTCAAAATTTTACATCATGGACCTTTTAAACATTTTCACCATTTGAGACAAAATTATAGTATAAACCATGTCATCAACATATAAGCAAACAACCAAGAACTAATTTTTGTGATGTGTTATTTAAAACACAAAGTAGGCTCATTAGCACTCTTTTGAAAATTTTTCTAGGCAAAATAAACTGATTTTATTGTACCAAGCTTGAGCCACTTATTTAAGCCCATAGGTGCCTTGTTCAATTTATAAACTTTGTGTTCTTGATCTTTCATCACAAAGGCTTGAGGCTACTTAACATACACACCCTCCAATAGATCAAGATTAAAAAAGAATGGTTTTATATCCATTTTATAGATTGCCCGGTCGTTATGGACAACCAAAGCCAAAGTGTTCTACAGTGTCAAAACAAGCAACTAGAGGATAAGTTTTAATAAAATCAATACCTGGAACTTATGCATATACTTTGTCCATCAGTTGGTCTTTATTTCCTTGCAAAGAACCATATATATTGGGCTTGGGCTTGTAAATCAATTTTAGACAAATTGCATCTTTCCCTTTTAGTAGATCCACCAAGGTCTATTTTTTATTTTTCGTAATTTTTTTATATCTTCAGTAACAACCATACACCATTCTTCTTTTTTTACAGCATGTTCATAACTACTAGGCTCTAATTCCAAACAAGCATATTCATACGATTGATACATTTCAGCAAGACTTTTTACCCTTCTTAGAGATGATTCTGGAGATGATAATGAAAATTTGTATGGGCAATTGATCTCAAAATTACTAATCTCCATTGTGTCAGTGAGTTATGAATAAACTTCTTCCCAAATCTATGCCTAATTTTTATTAAATGCCACATCATGACTAATAATTAATGTCTTTGAAATAGGATCATAAAGTCAATAGCCTTTAGTTTCTTTGTTGTAGCTAAAAAAAAATGCATTTAACACTTTTTTCATCAAGCTTTCACCTTAATTTAGTTAGGACAAAGGCATAAGAAATATAACCAAATGATTTCAAATGACTTATATTGGGTTTGCAACCATGCCATGCTTTATAATAAGTCATTTTTTTCAATAGTTCTGGTTAGAAACGAGATGAGAAGATCAATAATAACACTTATAGCTTCATCCCATAACTTTTTTTGGAAGATTTTTATCTTTCAACATATTTCTGGATGTATCAATAATTGTTTTGTTTTTCTGCTCAGCAACTCTATTTTGTTAGGGAGTCTATCTTGTTATAAGTTACCTTTAGATGTCATGATTGATGTAAAAATTATTAAATTATATGGAAGTAGTTTTTTAAGAAGGCAATCCCTTTTGTTCTTTATCATCACTTTAAATTTTTTAAAACATTTTGACACTTATGAATTCTCTTTTAAAAAATATACCCATCACATTATTAAAAAATCATCAATAAAAGTTAGGAAATATTTATTTCTACTTAAAGAAGGTGTTTGTATTGGACCAAACACGTCTATACGAACCAACATCAAAGGCTTTGAAACTCTCCAAGAGCTCATTTTTGAAAACCTCTCTCGATTATTCTTCTTATAAATACAAGCTTCATAAAACTACCTTTTAATGTTGATGTTTGGAAGATCATCCACCATATTTTTCTTTCTCAATAAAGTCAGTTTATCAAAGTTAAAGTGACCAATTCTTTGATGTCAAAATAAGGAATCATCATTAATTACATTGAAGACATTAATAGGAATTTGGGAAAGCACAATCGGATACATCTTATCTTTTCCCATTTTAGAATAGTTGAGTAAGTTCATGCTCTTCTTAGCTTATACCATGCATTCATCATTATGGAATACAACATAGCAGTGTTTCCTCATCAGTTGACCTACATTGATTAAATTATGTATTAAGCCAGGAACATGTATAACATTATGCAAAATTTTTTGTCCAAAATTTGTCTTCACAATGATAATTCTAATTCTACATACCTGAACATGATTTTTATTCCTCATCCTTACTTCAATCTTTAAGGAATTCTCAATTTTAACAAAGGATTTTTTGTTGTTAGTCATGTGATTATTATAACCACTATCAAGATACTAAATATTTTTAACATTGTCATCATGACCAAAAAGGTAGGCAAGAAACATGTTTTCTTATGAACTATCCTTTTCCTCATATGAGTTAGATTAATCTGGAGCCTTTTTATAACAATATTTCTCAATATGACTAGGTCTTTTATAATAATAACATAAAAGATATTTTTTTTACCTATTCTTCCCTTTATAACTGCAATCTTTATCTTCATGATTTGATTTTCCACAATATAAAAAATGAGAAGAATTAGATAATTCTCTAATTGTTTCTTTATTGGACATTGCTTCTTCCTTTACCTCTTTCTCTTCCACAAGATGATCTGCCACGACCTAAATTTGAGTTTCCATGACCTAAGCTATTTGAATTTTTCCTTAAATCAATCTTTGGTTGAAAAGCTTATTGGATATGTGTTTTTTTATGTCATATTCATTCACTGCTCATGATATTGGAAAGGTTTGAAAATTTCTACTTGGGCCTAAGCCTGACCCAAAGTTCAACTTGACTATCACATCCTGTTTCTATACTAAAGGTTAGAACACCCTAGATTTCTATAATTGAGAAATAGCAATGAGAGATTAGAAAAATGCAATTCATGCTCATGCATAATGATAGCATACACACACGTGAATTTGATTATTGGACACATTATAATGAATTGTTCATGCACTCATTTGCTTCCTATATCATCTCCACACATATAATACATATGTGCTCAATATTCTCACTTGTCATGGTGATCCCATTATTAGATATG
>JAOQMP010000004.1:6956468-6971871 GCA_027563575.1 Erythroxylum pedicellare
TTGCTGTTTTCCGTCCAAATCATTTGCAGGTTCTGTTACTTTCATCAATCTTTTGTTAGAGCAGGTGGTCTCTAACAAATTGGTATTAGAGCAGGCTTGTGATCGGGAATGGTATCAACAAGGATGGAGACTAGAATTGATAATGTAGAAAAAGAAATGCTGAGGGTCGTGGAAGATCTTGTGGGGGTAGAGGTCAAGTTTGATAAAATGGTAGGAGATATTTCCTCCATCTTTGAGATTTTAAGGAGAATCGAGTACAAAGGGAAGGATGAGGAAGTACCCGTAGGAGAAGAGATGTCAGAACATAAATTTGAAGAAGAAACACCAGCTCAGATTGAAACGGTAAGAACGGAGAAAAATCACCGGAAGCTTGAAATTCTCCTGCTCTATGAAGAGGATCCCTTTGGATGGGTCTTTCGGGTAGAGAGGTATTTCGAGTTGAATGGGGTGTCAAATGACCGATGGCTGCGGGCAGTAGCGGTTTGCATGGAGGGAGACGTCCTAAGTTGGGTATCAATGGAGACAGAATTGGTCACCAATGATCGAGTGGGGACGTTTAAAAATGCTGTAATCTGGCAGTTTCCAAGTGGATAATCCCTTAGCGGTGTTGTTAAAGATACAGCAAACAGGGACGGTAGCTGAATATACTCAAAAGTTTGAAGTTGTGACTTCGATGTTAAGGGACGTGTCAATGGAGGTGGTAACGATGACGTTTATGAATGGGTTGAAGGAGGACATTAGGTTGAGCTTCAAATGGCCCAGACGGATTCCTTGGTGCAGTTGATGGAGTTAGCCCAGATGACTGAAGGCCGAAATTGGGCCCTTTTAGATCAGACAACAAAGCCCAACAGACCGCTGAAGACTTATGAAGGCTCAAGTGATTGGGGCACAAAGGGGATAATAGCCCAACAAAAAAACCCGATTACAGTAAACAATCCCAACCCGACTTAATGGAACCCTAATCGCAAATTGATCGGAGGAGGAAAGATTTCGACTACGGTGATGAATCCAAACACTAGAAATGTTTCGAATTAGGGCAGATCGTCGGAAAATTTGGGGGTTAATCAGAGCAATGAGGGACGAAGGTTGTTCTGACTAGAAACTTACTACCCTTTCAAATGTCTGACGGCAGAAGGAATGCAATGTAAGAAGCAGCAGGGAATTTGTTATAGATGTGACGCCAAGTACACACTAGGACATGTGTGTGGGGAGAAGCAATTTCACATACTCGTAGCTGATGAAGAGCAACCTGCAGAGCTACAAGAAGAAGAGGTAGAGCTCGTTAATCAGGTATTATGTCTTCATCCGAATATGCATGAGGATTTTACCCGACCCTTACATGAACTAGAGTTATCGGTCACATCTCTCATGGGTATTGTTGGTCCACAAACCCTAAAACTAAGAGGGAAAATTGCCGAAATAGAACTAATAATTCTGGTGGATAGTGGAGCGTCGCATAATTTTATTAGAAAGGGGTTAGTAGCAGAAATGAAGTTGAATGTCAGTAACACAAAACCTTTCAGGGTTAGATTGGGTAATGACTATAGGGTGCAAAATGTTAAAGAGTTTGTGAGAAGGTAGAGATAAACATACAAGGGGTGGTGTTGAGACAAGATTTTTTCCCGTTCGATATGCAGCGTGTTGATATAATTCTGGGTGTTGCATGGTTGGAAACTTTAGGAGATATTCTGCTAAACTGGAAAAAACAAATTATGAAGTTTAGGCTTGATGGACAGAAGATTAAGCTGTACGGGGAAACTATGCTGAGGGCAACTGTTGCTTCACTTAAAACTGCTGCCAGGTTTTTACAGCAAGGGGCAGAGGGTTTCATTCTTGAATATGAGGGATAGGATGTGTTGAATCGAGGAGAAGTAGAGATTGAAAGGGAGTTGACAAGGTTAGAGAGACTACAGAATCAATGCTATTTATACCCCATAGTACCAGAGGAAATTAGCAGCTTACTGTTAGTATCACTTGAATGCTAAGAGTTTTTAGTATGCTTAGCATACTCACAAACATCACAAGATAAAGAATCAAATCGAGTTCTAGAAAATAAACTGGGATATAGTTTTTCTAAAACAAAAAATGATGGATGCCCTAACTGCTTATGCCACTTATTATTTATTTGTTAACATCTTGATATTCCCTAAAAAGGACCACGCCTTGACTGTCTTTCATCATGTATAAACCATCATGCTCTCTACCACTACCAATCCTATTCCCTATTTAAAGGTCCTGAAAGATACAATAATTAGGAAAAAATTCAACCTTACAGTTTAGAGCTTTGGTGATAGCACTAACAAATAAAAGATTGATAGGGAATTGAGGAACATGAAGAACAAAAGACAACTTAATATTAGGACTACAAACAATGGAACTTGTCCCAGAAATAGGACTTAAAGACCTATCAACCACCCTGACACTATCCCCTTTTTGACAAGGAGAGTAGTTAAGAAAACCTTTAGAAATGCTTGTAATATGTCTATTTGCACTAGAATTAATAATCCATGAGTCAAGTTGACTAAAAGTGTTACCTTACTAGACAAAATTGGAGGTAGCACTGGAGGAAGAGTTGAGTTGTGATAAGAGATGCCTGAAATACTGAATTTCATCAGAAGAGAGGCTATCAATTGAAGCAGACTCTTTGGATGATTCTACAGTTTCTAGCAAATTTGCTTAAGCCTTTGTGGAGTTAGCTCGTTTTCCCCCTCGGCCCCTTGTAGGTCTCCCATGCAACTTCTAGCAAGTCTCTTTTCTATGTCTTGCCTTTCCACAGTAATAACATTGCAAATGATCTTTATCAGAAGTAACATCTTTCGGCTGTTCATGAATGATATGGGCTATTAAGCCCACCTTCTCAACTGGTGCAGTGTAAAGCATGACATTTCTTCTGGTCTATTCCTACTGGATTAAAGAGTGTGCCTCCTCAAGCGAAGGAAAAGGAGATCTACCAATAACTTGAACTCTCAACTGATAAAATTGTGGATTCAAACCAACCAAAAAGTCATAGACTCTCTCCTTTTCAATCATGTTTTGAATCAGTACTGCATCATCAGCACACTTGGCTTGAAAATCTTGAAGATAATCCAGTTCCTGCCATAAACTACCCAGTTCAGAAAAGTAATCTGAAACAGTAAGCTCACCTTGCTTTCTGCCATGAATTTTGTTCCGAAGTTCAAAGATTTGAGCATCATTTCCCATACAAGAATAAGTGGTTTTTGTAGCTTTTCATATCTTCTCCACAGTGTCAAGTAGTAAATATTGTCTAGAGATCTTAGGATGTATGGAATTAAGAAGCCAAGACATAACCAATGAATTATCAGGGTCTCATTCACTAAAGGTAATCAGCAACAGGTGGTGGTTTCTTGTTCTCATCAATATAACCCTGTAGCCTTCTAGCCTTAATAGACAATAAAAATGATCTAGACTAGGCTAAATAAATGCTACTACCATCTAGTTTAATCCGACTAATCAACAAATAGGGACTATCATTAATTGGATAGTATTTCTCTACCTCCTTAGAAGCTTCCTTAGTGTCTGACATAATGGCATGACAGAAGTGAAGAAGGAACCAAAAAAAAAAAAGACTTTGAAACGACAATAGAATCTGTTCACGAGAGGTTCGAAAGAAATGACATCGGAAGCGACTAGATTGTAGCTGATTGGAATTAGAAAGGGCCGGTGAATAGGGTTGTCAAAAAATGAAGATGAATGGTGGCCGGAGTTGGCGTCATGCGCTACCTGCACCAACAAGTGGAGGAAGTTGCCGAAGTGAAACAACAACGCGTGTGGTCACGCGTGAGGTCGAATGGCACTGGAAACTTGGGTACTGGCCGAACTTCCCCTGAGCTATGCTCCAGTGGCATTGTCGAAAGGAGAGGAGCGAAACTCGTCCTCTTCACACTTACCACAAAAATAGTATACCGGAACCCTATTCTTCGGAACTAACCTACTACAGAAGTGAGTAAACTCAACCTTCAATCGGTAGTGGCTCTGATACCATGAAGGTTTGTTGGGAAATATCTAGTTGGATATTTTCTCGATATGATTGACTCCTAAATAGTTAGGAGATCAGATATGATATTATGTATAGATATTAGGAGACTATGTAAAGATATTAGTTTCCTAGAATAGCTCTATCTATTTCTATATATACTTGTATCTATATACTGATGTAAATATCAAGTGAAATGTAAACAATATAGAAATTCTGCATGGTATCAGAGCTATACCTAAAAATTAAAACCCTAACCACTGCCTACTTTCCCTCATACTACTCCTTATTTTGTCGGAAAAAACGCTAGCCCCCCCTATCATTCTAATCTTGCTGAACTATGTCAACTGTGTCTGACATTGGTGAATCCTCATCTTCCTATATTACTTCTATCCAACATAGCCTTGGCTATGCACCTATGTCTTTTTGTGTACAGCTCATCACAATTATAACATAGGCCTTTCTCCCTTTTTTCTGCCATCTCGGCTCGGGTCAGTCTCCTCACAAGAGGTGTTGTCACATTGCTGGAACTTACAAATGATATTTTGTTGCCCGAACTGCCCTTGCTACCTTGGGAGGCAGTCGGTATAGCAAAGGAGCTCTGCTGCGTCCAAGAGTTCCATGAGGTGGTGGTTTTCTTGCTTCCCATGCCTTGTGTAAATTGCATCTTCCTCTCGTATGCTCTTGCCAAGTTCATGGCAGCCCCTAAATTGATAGGATTCTGCATTTCAACATCAAGTCTTAGTCCATCAATAAGTCTAGCTGTAAATAAATTAACTTGAAGGTCTTTAGGAAGGCCCATTGTCCTTTTTAACAAAATTTGACATTGATTTTGGTACTCCTTTGCACTCCCTATTTGTTTTAGATTTGCTAGCTCCCCAACTGGATTGTTGCTCGAATGGGGTCCAAACCTCAAGTTACAATGTTTCTTAAACATGTCCCAATATAGTACTGGCTCTTCTTGCTTGAATTGAAAATACCACAATTGTGCCTGCCCAATTAGGTGGAAAGCCACCAATCTAACCTTCTCATCTGCTAGAGTCCTTTGGGCCTAAAAGAATTACTCGCATCTATGGAGCCACCCCAACAGGCCTTCAAACCCATCGTATGTAGGAAATTCCATCTTGGAATAACGTGCACTGTGTGAGATCCCGAACTCCCTTCATATCTTTCTTCTCCCCTAGATGGCGTTGCCCTACTGTTGCTCTCAACTTCTCTTGGTCCTTCCCTGCTCCTCTCCTGGCCGAACCCCTCCATCATTCGAACTAGGCCATCTAACTTTTCCTGCATCTCCATAAAACGATGGTCTACATGTTGATATAGGGCTATCAACTCTGGAGGGAATTATTGGCATCGTCCATAGTGACCGGCTCTGATATCAAGTTCGTAAGGGCCCTACTGTATGATCTCTTCACTAGACGATTAAGAGAGAAATCCACCTTCCTTCCCTTATTAGTGTTCTTCCCTTTGGAGGAAGAACCAATGTTGAATGAATGTTAGCTAGCTCTTGACAGAGCTAGCTGAATAAATTATAGCTAAAGTAACTAATGTTTTTTTTTAATGATTTCGATACCTTTATGACACAGTGGAAGTAGTTAGGTAGAGATTTTAGGTTAATCTCGGAACCAAATCCAAGCATAAAATTTAGGATTTATTCAACAAGAGAAAGGCACTCTCTCTCAGGAAAATTTCTTACAGAAGCTTTATTAAAATAATGTTTTCAGGGCTCCCTAAAATATTTGTTAACCCTCCCTTTTATATCCCTAATGAGGTACATAAAGAGTCCTAATTCTAGTGTGAAAAGGATTGACTGAAATCCTTTCTAAAGCTAACTTATTTCATTTCTTGCTGGACACAAGAAAACCTTCGTAACTAGGAAACTTAAAATAAAATAACACAGAAACAAATCCTCATGAATATACGACAACATAACAAATCCTTATCCTAATGGGTATATGGCAACATAACAAATCCTTATGGGTTCAATCCTTTATTACTTTATTCATTGATAATTCTACTATTATATAGGCAGAAAAGGAAAATAACAATCCATCTAACTAGGACTCCTATTATAGTGGAACTTTATTAAGAAACAAAAAACTAGAAAGGATCTTTCAAAAGCTAACTATCCTTTTCCAAATCCTATCCTAATCTAATCTTCTATTATATCTCCTGTCTAACTAAATTCTCCAACCTTCTCCAGCTTATCAGTCGTTATCCAACTTCTTCCCTCTCCTTTGACAAGTTCTACCCACAAAAGCATCCTTATCAAAACGTGAAATAGAAGGAGGCATTGACTTATGCTATGTTCCTACTCAAGCACAGGAAGTAGATATTTTCACAAAGATCATGCCTAAGCCTAGATTCGAGGCAATTCTAAAGAAGTTGGGAATGATAAATATATATTTCTCAACTTGAGGGGGATTGTTGGATAATTATATTATTTTTCCTTATTTTTAGATAAGTCTGTTAGCTTAGGAGATTATCTTCTATGAGATAAGTTTATCCTCTAGTAGATAAGATAAGTTTATCCTCTAGGAGATAAGATAAGTTTATCCTATACGCTAAATCTGGTAGTTAGTTGCATTAAATTAGGAAATACTCCTGTATAAATTTCCTTGAATCAAAGGAATAAAATGATTTTTGATCCTTTTTCTAAATTCCTCTTGTTTCAATACCAATGCAAGATTTCTTTGTAGGGCAAAGCCTGTTTACATTAGCACATTCTTTTTGTAACTTATATCATTTTTACTGCAATTCAATGTCATTTGCTTTCTTAGTTCATAAATTTGTAGCTTTATCTTGGCAGCAAACTTATACTCTACTATTTTAAGACCCTCGAGTGCATCAAGGGAAAAGAGGAAAGTAGTTGTTACAAGGTGTATAATTAAGGTGCAAGTCCCTGTACATGCGACATTTTTATTGCTATCTTTTAAGTTGTAATAAGCGTTGGGCTTACAATTAAGGTATAAGTCTCCGTACGTAAGATGTTTCCATTGCTACTTCCCAATTTTTTGAGTTGCATTCTTATTTTAGGAGTAATCCCTGGCCTGGGGTATAGGGCAAGTCACTGTCTTGAACTCATTAATGGAAACTAACAATTAAGGATAAATAGATTGGTTAATTTTGCTGCATATTTGAAGAGTCCAAGTAAACGGTACATGTGAACTGTGCATCTCCATTCCTAAGAAAAATTTCACTCCGCATATTCCCAGAAAGTTAGGTTTTGGGGTTAAATCATCATCCCTTATTCCTATTGTGGACCTTCAATTGACTCACATCATCATCTAGAGTCTGAGTTTGTCAAATTATTTAGGAATATATCTATGCTGTTGGTATGAACAATTTCTACAAGTTTTGCACTCTAGATGGGTTTGTATTTCAATACATTTTGTAATGAGCTGTTTCTCAAGTGCTTGTACTTTAGGTTGGTTTACCTGCTCGAGGGAAAACTTTTACTGCGGTCAAACTTACTAGATATCTTCGATGGCTGGGGCATGACACCAAACATTTCAATGTTGGGAAGGTATATCATGTCTTATAAAATATCCCGAGTGTTCCTCATAATCTTACCTTGAGTTAGTACTGATTCTTCTTTCCTCTCATTGGTCACAGTACCGGCGCCTTAAGCATGGAGCTAATCAGGTACTCATAACCTCTCTAATTTCATTTGCATAAGAAAGCCACATAAACCAATGTGTATATGTGCGTAGATTTGTGGCATTGATTGACTACTGAATTTAGTTATAATAGACATGCACCCTGGATGGAAAAGGTATGTATAAAAATGTTATAGTAAAATCGGTTAGCATATTGATACATTACCATCTAATGGGAGTTTGATGAGTTTGGACATTTCTTGATGTCATTTTGTCATGCAGTCTGCTGATTTTTTCCGAGGAGACAATCCTGAAGGCGTGGAGGCCCGTAATGAGGTGAGCTTCCATTTCATGACTATAATTTTGCAGTGGAATTCGATTGCTTGCTTTATGCTTGAGTGTAATCATAGTGGCAGATAGTCTAGCAGATGACTTTTTAGACTAACTAGTTTTCAGATATAGATATGCTTTGTTAGTATACTTTTTGATCCATATCATTCATTAAAACTGCGGTGTTTTCAAGTTCTAGTTCTGGTGATGAGAGTACATTGGTTTTTCCTTTATTTTTGATATGGACTTTATCTGTATGAAAAATGCTTAAACTCCAATTAATTTTAGATAGAAGAACTAGTATAATGATAAAAGAAGCAATCATCACAGTGGCAGAAATGAAAAGTGAAGATTCTGTAGAATTTGGTATTTTTCCATGGTTTATTTTACTTGTTTATTTTAGTCCTAACAGCAATATTAGTATAACATGCTTTGGTATTTACTAATAGAATACTTCTGCAGAAGCTTAATTTGTCCTTTTAAGAATATTGCTATCTTGTTTTTCTTATATCAGTGACATAACACTATATTAACTCTCTCTTTTGTACATAGTTTTAATATATAATATGCTGCTAGGTAGCAGCACTGGCAATGGATGACATGATTGCGTGGATGCAAGAAGGTGGCCAGGTAAGTTATGTCATGCCTTGTGTTGGTATGTTTTGGGTTCTGCCTAATTCCTCTAATTTCTGTTCATTTCCCCTTAATTTTAGGTAGGAATATTTGATGCCACAAATAGTACCAGGAGGAGAAGGAATATGCTCATGAAAATGGCTGAAGGAAAATGCAAGGTATTGTGATTGTAAAATTACACGCACTATAAGTTTACATGTACAAAAATACTGTTAGTGGTAGGCAATGCATATTTTTTTGTGATATGTCTTCTACTGCTTATACTGTTTGAAATGTCTTCTACTGCTTATACTGTTTGAAAGTGGAAGTGTTTCGAGTGTCTGAATTTGGTGCATAGATAGTTTTGCTATCTGTCTAAGATTATTAATTGTTAACCCTTGTTGATTAATATCCAATTGCCAACAGTTGTTTTTATATGAACTTTGAAGAGACAAATGTACTTAACTAGCTCTACTTTTTCAGATTGCCTTTTCAATACTTTAAGTTTAGTTCTTTTATGTAAGCTCTTTCTGCAGAATTATTGGGAAGTATAGCTGGCCGTAGAAAGAAAACTGAATTCAACTTGAACCCTTCACTTGCTGCAGATCATATTTTTGGAAACAATATGCAATGATGAACGGATCATTGAAAGAAATATACGCCTTAAGATTCAACAGAGCCCTGATTATGCAGAAGAGTATGGTTACTGTCTGAAGCAGTAAATATCTAGATCAATATATATGTGCAGTTAGTAATTGTGATTTTGCAGGCCAGATTATGAAGCTGGATATCAGGACTTCAAAAATCGGCTAGTAAATTATGAGAAGGTTGTTTCCTATGCTTGTAATAATTGGTGATGTTGACTGTGACCACAATTAAGGTTTGACTGCTTTATTTTACCAGGTTTATGAGCCAGTAGAAGAAGGATCTTACATCAAAATGATAGATATGGTCAGCGGACATGGTGGACAAATACAAGTAAATAAAGCCTACTTGTGCTGTTTGTTTATTGAAGAATTAATCCTAGACGTGTTAGGTAGAGTTGGGGTACATTGCACTTTATAGAAAGTGCAAACAATCCAGCTTTAGTTGTACTCTATTAGTCTATTATTACAAAGAAATTTATTATTTTGTAATCAGTTTTCAGTTTGGCTCTTGGCAGCAAAAATTTCTGGCTTTTGGATATGATACTTGATTGGCCTTTTTCTTTTGTATTTAGCTGGATTATGTTTATATTCTTCAGGTTAACAATATCAGTGGCTACCTTCCTGGACGAATTGTTTTCTTCTTGGTACATTTTTTCCTGTCTTTTGTGCTGAATCGTTCTCTCGGACTTATTTCTTATTAATTGTTTTCACATGGTACAATCTACTGCCTTAGCTTTGAAATTTTTTCTCTGTAAATTCAGTCGTGTAGAATGAATCCTTTCGTGAAAGGTTTATCTGCCTGTCTGCAGTGATTGCATGGATGTAGTCTTCCTTAAAGTCTTGAATAGTTCCATTAGGTTGATCTGCCCAAAATGGAAGAATCAATTTCCCATCTTTTTATCATCTTGTATGATATTATGATCTTGTTATTTCAAATAATCATTCCTCTTGAAACTGTTAGGATCTTTATCGTCTGTTATAGGTGAATACCCACCTGACTTCTCGCCCAATACTACTTTCTAGGCATGGAGAGAGTCAGTTTAATGTCAGAGGCAGAATTGGTGGTGATGGTCTATTGAGGGTTTTGTTCAACATTCCTTTTTGTCACTTCTTGTTCAATTCATTTATGTTTAGAGATTTTTAGACTCAAATATGATTCTTGCCATATAAAATGTTTATATATTTTACAATTCTTTTTAAAGTAATCTTCATACCTTTCTATTACTTTTTTATCCAATATCAGGTTACTCTGATAACATATGAGATAAATTTTTGCTCCATAGAAGCTTCACTTTAGTTCATGGGAATTGACAAATATGAAAGAGTTTATGAATTCTTCGCCTGAAGAAGTCTCTTTGTTTTTGCTTTGTACTGACAGGTATTATCATCAACTTGAACCTACTTATTTCTCATCTCTTATTCTTCCCAGATGAAGAATCCCATAACGCATGCATATCCAAATATTCCTCCCAGCCGGTAACAAATTGTGAAACATATTTGTTGTGTTTCTGAAAATAACCACAAAGCATCACGTGGGATTGACTTTGCTGGTATGATCATGTTGTTCTCTTTGACTTTCCTCATGATCCAAGTGAATATGTACGCCGTGTTAGAAGGACAGCCAGAGGTGCTGGAGGAAAGGGCAAGGCTTTTATCTTTGTGGTTGGGAAGAAAGTTTTCCTTGCAAGAAAGATAATAGAGAGAAACCAAAAAGGTCACCCAGTGCATGATGTACCAGCTGCATATATGAGCGGATGAGATGAAATATGCTTGTTGAAACAACTTTGTGATGAAAGACAATTGTTTTAAGGGCTTTGCCTCTTAGGAAAAGTTGATGAAAGACCATTTCTGTAAAATTGATGAGTAAACAGGCAAACCTAATAGAATGAAGTTTGTTCAGTGAATTCCAATTTCATGTCGTCATATTTTTCTTATCTTGTGTAGTGAAGTGTTATAATATAATAAAAAAGTGATATTAATTAATGTATTATTACATGTTTGCGAATTGTAATTAAATAATACATTGTTTGCAGGTATGAAATTCATGTGACGTCGTAGAAAACAACATTTTGCGACGTCTTAAAAACGTTGCGGAATGTTCAAATCTGTTGCAGAAAGTCACATTCTGCGACATACTTTCCGCGACGTTTCCTAAAATGTCACAGAATATGACTTTCCGCGACATTTTAGGAAACATCGCGGAATGTGACTTTCCGCGACGTTTGTAAGACATCGCATTGTTGCTTTTTCTGCGACATTTTTGGAAACATCGAGGAAAGTCACATTCTGCCACGACATTTTCAAAAATGTCGCGAAAAAACCAATCTGAATGTCCGTATTTTCTGTGACGTTTTATAAGAAACGTCGCAGAAACCTATTGTCTACACTATATTCTGCGACATTTTTTATAACATTTTTTAAAACGTTACAAATTGTGTTTTGTGACATTTTTTGAGATTTTGTAACTTTTTTTAAACGTCGCAAATTATGCTGTTTTTTACCAACGTAGTTCATAGCTTGGAACTCATAAGCTGATAAAAGTTATGCTGTGGAAATAGTCAGATTCTACGTATATGTTGGTATCACAGTTTCAATAGTAATTTTATGCTTCAATAGATGTCCTTTTAACGAAGTTTGATGGACAGCACCAATGTGTAGATTATTTCTTTCCATGCATTGCAGATTGGCAGCCGGGAAAATAAACTAATCTTTGGGTCGTTATTTTGTTTTCCTGCTTCATTTGAGTCTATTCAGTTCAGAATCCAGTGTACACAAAAAGTAATTCATTATCAAAGAGGGGAATGATTACAAAAAATTGTAACAATGGAAGCCTCCGGTTTTTAGTATCTACAAAAAATGCCGCAATCTCCTCTTCTGTCAAAAAGATCTATAGAAACTAGAAACGGAAGGTGATTATCGGTGGCTGGTACTATCTCAGTGATGTTCTAGATATGATATTTGTCTTTGAAGCCTTATTTGCTCGTAGAACTGAGCTATGAACTTCTCAGCTCTCAAGTCAATTCCTTCTTCATCAACTGGTGTCTTAACCTCACAAACCTCGTAGCCGTATTCACCTTCTTCATCTCCATACGTCAAGAAACTCTTTCTTCCAATTTGTTCTAGACTTTCTTCATCGAAATCGTAGTCCAAATCTGTCTGTGGGGTTAGGCAAGGAATGCTAAACCACTTAGAGGCTGGCCTCTGCGCTTTGAAGTGAAAAATGGGAGTCTTGTCGAAGGAAAGCTCACGTTCTCCATAGAAAATTTGGCCTCGAGGGGTGCTGTATCCTAGGCTTTTAAGGAACTTGGGAACACGTAGTTCCACCATCAGACGTCCCTTAAAAATCCCACCCTTTCTTGCCCACAACAATGCTAGTCGCAAAAGTTTCCATGCTCTATGAGCAACGTCGCTGTTCGTCTTCGGCATTTTTAATCCTGGCTCTGATAGTTAACTAATATAAGTATAGTAGGTAAAGATTCAACAACAAAAGTGTAGTGAAAACGAGAAGAAAGCTTGAACCTTGTGAGTGAAATGATTGGCAGGGTTGTTTTTTGGGGTAGTGAAATATAGCTGCGGAGAAGAGTTGGTGAGTTGGCGATGATGGGAGAAGAGTGGCGTCGTGGGCTACCTTATATACATGTATCAAACACTGGATACACGCGGTGCTATAGGAAAGAGGAAGGTGTGTTTCCTGTATTTTGACTAAAATGGCTTAAAGATTTTTATGTATAATGCTAATGCTAAAGGGAATTAGGTTGAAAGCATATGCTGTCAAATAATAGAGCAAATGATTGACGAGAATAGGGTCTGTCTCCCAACCGAACGCTTAGCTTCAACTTATCGAAATTGTTCTTTCTTTTAATTAGGGAACCCAATATTGAGCGCCGCGTAGAGGCTCTCAACGACTTTCTTAGTAAACGCCTAGCTTTGCTTAATTAATAAATTTACTGGTGAATGTGAGCGAGCTTCCAGGTAAAAGCGTGTGAAAAAAGATAAGAGAAAGCAGGAGTTTACTTGCTTCACGTCTTTGTTTATTTTTTTTGGTTAAGAAGAGAAATAAAGGTGGAAATTTCTCTTGATATGTGCTTTGAAAAGCACGTCAGATTCAGCAGCTTATTTAACATCTATTTTGGTTCGTCACATTTTCATTTCCGATTATATATATGTTTTCTTTTTTGGGTAAATGATAATATATATGTTTAGTAGCTTCTGAAATCTTTAAAATATTATTCTGCAAGGACTTGGTAGTTGACAGTCTGCGGTGAACAGAAACCTCAGATCAACAAAAACGTTATGCATAAACCGAGTTGGATGCCACTCAGTTCAGATTTGCGACTCCCTCCAAGATTTGATGCTGCATCCAATGCCAGTTGAAGGTTTATATTTAGCTAATATGATGCTCAATGTATGGGACGATCCGTTAAAACTAGTCACTAATTGTAATTGTAAGCTTCAAACCATCCAGAAAACTTCTGCATCTGAGTTTCAATTTCAAGTAACGCGGTCATTTTAAAACAGTAATTAATAGGTAAGATTGTGTATTCCTACTTAATGTTATTGTTGAATATAAAATATTTTTCTCCGCGCTCTCATATATATTTGAAGATATTCTTGTTTTTAATTACTTAAAAAGATAGAATGGCATCAAAAATAAAAGATAACAACTTCATTTAATTTATTTTAATAATTGTTTCGATTAAAATAAAATAAACATTTTATCTGTCTATCAATCAATATACGCGAAGATTGGTCTCGTCTTGTTTTTCAGGGGTCGTTTGGTGTTTACATGGAAGCCTCCTTGCGATTACCAGTTAGACGACAAAAGCGTAATTGACCCCACACCCGGAAGAAGCAAACAAAACAAGAGAAGCACATACCCAATCATTTTTCTTATATTTTGTGTAGAGAAATCTATTGTATGCCCCTTACAAACAACATGGTTGTGCAACTGAACATGAGGCTGTCATTGAGAAAGAAGGGTTTCCAAATTTTTGTTATAAATTAGATTTCAATAACTATAGTACATGGCCAGACTACGGAGAGTCAGTGGACTGTTGGATCGTGGGAAAGCCAGAGTTGAAAGACAAGTGAAACCTGTGTTCAAAACTTGAAATTGAAGTGTTTACAACTTGTCGTCTAGTTGGTGACAGACAGACAGCAGAAATGTAAGCGATTGGAGAGCAGCCTATAAGAAAAGTGTAACAGGGTACATCTAGCCGCGTTAAAATCTGTCACGTGAAGAAGTGGACAGAAGATGAGCAACCAACATATTTTACAAATCACACAAGCCAAGCAATCCAACTGGCACCTCTTCAAGGCTTTATCAAAAAATAAAAAGAAACTTTTAGATATTTGAATTTTTTTAGTTTTAAATCTAAAAAATTATTTAATTTTAAATTATTAATTCATGATATAAATAAAATTCTTTACTTATTAACCCTAAATGTGAACTGTTCTTTGAAGTCGATTTACCGAGGCAAATGAAAACTTCGTAAAGTCAGATCGTGGGTTTTGACTTTTGAGCATTGGATATGTACAGAGAATTTGGTGTAAATGAAACTGTTAGGAAGTTACAGGAAATTCACCGTCGAATTGTTGAAAAATACAAGTGACAAGTCTTGAAATGACACTTGGTCCCACGAATATGGATAACGTACCATTCCGATCGGTACCGGCAGAAAGATACCGTAACGGCCGATAGCCGGAACGGTACGTGTAACTATCGATACCGGCCAAAACTACTAGCCGGTATAGGCCGGTACCGTAAAAATTTAAAAACCTAAGGACCTAATTGCAAAATTGAAAAATTACCCCGACTTTCACCTTCATCACTCCTCCTCCTCTTCGTTTTCTCTCATCTGTCATCTCCTCGTTGTCACTGCCTCCTCCTCGCCGCCGTCGCCGCCTCTGCTCTTTTCACCGTTGCCGTCTTCTCCTCCACGCTCGCCTCCTTTGCTCTTCGGCTCTTCGAGGTCTTCTTCCTCCCTTGGTCGTTCTCCCTTCAATCAAAGCTCCATCGTTCTTCCACGTCCACGCAGACCCGACGCCACCACGTTCTCCATCTCTGCTCCTCGCCGCAGCATCATGCCACCGGAGGGAAGCCACCGGAGACGGGTCGACCCTCTGACCCGTGACAAAACCCGAAGACCCGAAGTTGGTTTTATGAAATTTTTCTGATTTCTGAAAATTTCATGCTTAATATAATTTTTTGTTGTGTTGGA
>JAOQMP010000004.1:6996321-7029502 GCA_027563575.1 Erythroxylum pedicellare
ATTGTTGTCTTTTTTAGTTCAATCGTATTAGTTCTCCACCTTTACTTATTAATTCAATTAATGACATTTGTAAACTATTTATGAAGCATTATTCCACCTTAGCCAAGGATTTCCCAAATCAATACTAATTGAGAACAATGAAATATTCTCTCTAATTATTTTAGGGTGATGAATCCTATCTTGATCACACAACTATCTCCATATAGTTCATGCTATATCTAATGACTACCGATTGAATAATCCATGATTAAATAGGTCATAAGTAGTATCAATACATAGCAACCTATGAAAGATAACTTTGGAGACCTTAAGATAAATGATCACTTATATAATCATTACAATGAGAATTCCATAGACATATAAGTAATGTTCTAAATGGATTTCTCATATCAGGTCTGTTCAGTGAACTTGTTCTTTAGCAAGCACCCACATGTTTGTTTAAGTATCTCTATACTTTAGCCTACGAGATCGACTACTTCTTTCATAAGGAAAAACAAAATGTGTGTTAGTATTTTTATGTTCTACTAATGTCCAATCTTAATAGAATAACGACTAGGAACATTTAGGAATAATTCATAAATGCAATATGAATCTCATAATTATAATATCATTATAATTTTATTTGCAATGTACAATTATCTTATGGACTTTATCATATACATCTAAACATGTACAAGATAAATAATGTCTTTAAATAATTTGTCACTAAACTACAACCAAATCGATTGGCTGTAGAGCATAAATTAACAAGAAAAGCCCAGATTCCAAATGAACAAATTCAAACTTAAAAAACATCTTTCTAATTCTCGAAGAATGAGGGGTAAAGGGACGTTCTTGACAACCTATCTTTGTCTCAGTAGAGTCTTTCAGTGGCATGTTTCGGTTTTTTTCCTTATTACTTAGAAAGAGTGAGCCACTGGTTTAGGGAAGGACATGGGGACGTAAAAAAGGAAAGAGAGGGATGGGATTTCTCTCACTTTTGGCATATAGCGCCCCCGATGGGAGGCCCGCACGATGGGCTATTAGCTCAGTGGTAGAGCGCACCCCTGATAATTGCGTCATTATGCCTAGATTGTAAGGGCTTTCAGCCACATGGATAGTTCAACGTGCTCATCAGCGCCTGACCCTGAGATGTGGATCATCCAAGGCACATTAGCATGGCATACTTCTCCTGTTTGAACCAGGGTTTATCTCTTTAGGGAATTACAATACGAAATAAAGCTGTTGGTTGTTTCGCTGATACTATCTTTAATTGAAAAGCAAATTGTCCAATATGGACTAATATTAGAATTATTATATATGACATCACTAAATATCATTGATTATCGTTAGGCGCTAAATAATAATACCCACAAGATTGATAAGAACACTAAATCAATAACAAACTATTCAAACGATATAAAATACTGAAAGCTAAATTATGCATAAGATTTAACATAAGAAACCTTTCAATGTAAAGATAAAAATCATGGGACATACGGACAATTAATTTGCTAAATCAAATAACAAGATATAAGCAATAAAAGTTTCGAGCTATCTCACTCAAGAACATCTTACAAAATCACCATAACTAGTCATTGTTTTAGCTCTCTCTCCCTTTGCTAGCACTCTTAAAAAACTTTTTGACACTTCCAATATTGGGTACAAATTGATATATTCTAATACTACTCTCTAACTAATTTCAGAAATCAAACTTTAATCAAATTGTAGTTAAACAATGTTATTTAGACTTTAAAGCTCTTTTATCATCATATGTTTCTGTCAGTCTCATGTAACTTTGGTCTCACATCAAACTTTTATAAACAAAAAGAAAAGATTTTTAAACCGCACAAGGCTATGTGTGGTGACCGTGTCCTATAATTTAACATTGCTTTGGTACATGGTTCTAGTGACTTATATGATCAACAAACACGACCGTGTCCTCCACTTAGACGACTGTTATGTTTCAACTCATACACAGTTACGTAAGCTTAAATATTTATCCATATGGTCATGTTTACTATTAATATGGTCACGTGCAATCTATGTATGGGCATGTGCTTTAGAAATAACTTCCACTTTTTGATTTTTGCCTCGAATCTACTTGATCTTTGTTCCTTTTGATCCATGAAGATAGTTGACACTTTCAAAGCTCAAATTTAATGGAATTGGTCTAATAAACATGTTTAAAATAGGCTAAACCTATATCAATCTCCCCTTCAGCCTATTTAGGAGGAGAAATTTACTACCCCACTAATCACTAAAAAACTATCCCTACGAGTTTATGATAAAGCTCAAGTTTACTCTTAGAAACCAACATCTTCAACATGCCGACACCATTATTATTCATCGAATCCATCTCTTTTTACATTTATTTGAGCCAAAAGTCTTTGTCTTTGAGTGATAGCACTTCTTGGAAATTCTTCGACTCTCTTTCATTAGTGACTAGGGGTATTCTGAACTTGGATATCTAGTTGAAAGCTTCTTCAATCTAGTTGACTTTAGAAGTTGAACACCTTCCAAAGCTTAAACAGGTTGCTTACCCTGTCCATAATGCTTATGGACTTCTTTTACATCATCCACAAGATATGGCTTATGCGACTCATCTCCATCCTGTGCTAACTCATTTCTTTTGCCTTCTTTATATATAGGTTGATCAATAGTAGTGGAAACAAGAGAAGAATCCGTAGTATCAAAATACAAACTATTGGACGTCTTGTCTTCTTTTATCCTTATAGAACATTATATCCCCACTTTGAACAACTTTTTTCTTTTTCAAGCTATATAGTTTATATCCAAATTCCTCATCTCTATATAAAACAAATATACACGTAGTCTTTAAATTCATCTTTGATCCTTACTCCTTTGACATGTGCTTGAAGACTTTGTATCTAAAATCCCTCATATGCATATAAGTCAAATTCCTCCCTTTTCATACTCTTTAAGGAATGTGAAGCTCCAAGGGGGATAAAAGAGTTCTATTGATCACCTATAATGTGACTTGGATCGCCTCATCCCAAAAGGACTTCAATAGAATGGACATTCGAAGTATGCACTGAACCTTCTCCATAATAGTTATATTTATCCTCTTAACAATACCATTGTGCTGAGGGATACCATGTTCTATTATAGTTTCAAAGGGGGAAGCAACGGTAAACTAAGTGCGTTTTATTGAGAACTTTCATTTATTATTTCCTTTATTTTCCTTTTGACAAGATTTCATAACCCCCTCTACTAATTATTTTCCTTCATAACAATTGGTGAACTAGAATTCTTCGTGGGATTGACTCCTATTTGCTTATATTGTATTTATTGATTGTAAGAATCTAGGAATTAATTTGGGGTACAAATGATAGTTACACCAAAATTTAGCTCCGTTGTCAAGGAATTCTAGGTATGTATGTTCATTACGAGATCTTCAAAAGAAGGTAATTTATAATATGATTCAGAGATCGATAAGACTGCAAAAAAAGATAAGGAAAGAAACAAAGATTCAGAAGCAGTGCAATATTACAATTAGTGAAACAATAGAAAACATTAAGAATAACCAAATTCTACAATAACTTGCCAAACCAAATTTGAACCAATAACCTCACTATGTAACTTTTCCTAATTTTGACACAAATGTTACCTTTAAATTAAAATATAGTCTAATTCATTTATTGTCAACCTTTTTTGGTACTGTAGGTGAGGATACATATAAGCTTTTTTAGGAACTCCTTGTCGTATGTATAGGAGTGAAGCCCAATGGTTTCATTAAAGAACAAATCAATTTGTAGGCTTCCTATTCTATTTGCAGGATAATCTTTAAGATTAGTTATATTATTTACCACCCACTAGTATCACCATATGGAACGAAATGAAGAAGCAATTTCTAGAAAATTTCTCAAGAGCCACCAATATTATAAAGGAAATTTATGGCATTTGACAATATAATAGTGACTTACTATATAAGTATTATAAGCATTTTAAAAAGCTATATATCAGTTGTTCACGTCACTAAATTAGGAAAATGCTCATAATTTAATATTTTTACTAAGGACTTAAACTAACTGATAGGAGTATTATCAATGCTACCAGTGGAGGAGTTGATTAAACACCAGATGTGGCTCGTGCACTAATCTATAATATGACAACTAATTCCCAGCAGTTCAATGACATGATGCATTATTCAACTCAAGGAGTTAGTAAGGTAAATGTTTGATCTATCGAAAAATGTATGGATGATCTTACTACACTTGTTCATTAATTGACTGTAGGAAAAGTGAAAGTGGCATACCTAATTCCCAGAAGTTCAATGATAGGATGCACTATTCAACTCGACGAGTTAGTAAGGTAAACATTTAATCTCTTGAAAAATGTACGGATGATCTTACTACACTTGTTCATTAATTGGTTGTAGAAAAATAAAAGTGGCCAAAGCTTGTGGAATATGTTCATTAGTAAGACACTTAATCAATGTGTCCCATATTAAAAGAAGATTTGGAATAAGCAAATTTAACAAGAAGTTTTTTGGTATAACCCTAGCATCAATACAACCTATATTTAATGTACAATCCTAGTTAGAGAAACCATCCAAATTTTTGATATGGTCATACAACAATAAATCAACCTGCGGCCAATTTTCAATAATGTTGTCAACTACATCCTTCGAAATATCCTCAATAAGCCTAAACCTCTTATTCCTGTATATCCTTTAAAGGCATTATTAAAGCATTAGCTACTAATACCATTAAATTCCAATAAGAGATGACATCCAGTATTCAGAATTTTAAAAATAGGATGGGTTAGTTAGCCACTGTGATTAGTCGTTTTGAATCTCAAGGTTTGAATAAACTATAATCACAAACTATATTAAATCCTAAAGAGATTATGATACTATTACATTGCTAAGTGGAAAGTAAATTGAGCAACCCACGAAAGCCCCAATTTTATTAAATTCATATACAAATTTTTTTTTTGAACATAATGAAGTAAAGGAAACCATATCCATGTCTAAGATGAGTCCCTACTCCATTTTTAGCTATACTTCCTCCATTTTTGAAAGTATTAAAGGATAACTAAAGATGGAATAAGATGCTCATTTATATGAGACATTTCAAAATTTTGAGGTAAATATTTCTATTTTTAATGTGATTAAACAAGTACATAAGTATGCTAAATTATTGAAGGAACTTTGTACGATGAAAAAAAGATAGAAAACAAAAGGAATTGAAAAGGTAAGACTAGGAAGAAATGCTTATGTTATCATTTAAAAAACCGCCCATAAAAATGTAAAGACTCAGCTATGTTTTCCATACCATGCATTATTGACGGTTCTATAATGGAAAAACCAATGCTAGATCTTGGTGCATCCATAGACGTTATACATTATATATTTATTTAACTCGTAACTTATGACCATTAGAAAAGATGGGGGTTATGATTTAATTAGCAAATAGGTCCAATCCATAACGCAAAGGGTTAGTAGAGGATGTTTTTGTGCATGTTAAAAACAAATTGATTTTTATTGTTGACTTATATGTCTTGGATATGGAAAATGATGACCCATCAGTACCAATTTTGTTGGGAAGACCATTTTTATAAATAGAAAAACAAAAATTGATATCTACAGTGATACTTTAACCACATAATACAGTAAGAATACTATTTAGTTTAGCATATATAATAAAATGAAATATCTTGATTACAACTTTCTTGTCTTTGCAGTTGATTTTTTGGATTCATTAGCGCAAAACTAGTTTAAAATTAATTGAAAGGATGAGTTAGAGACATTTATGATGGAAAATCTTTTTAATGATGAAGCTACTGATATTTCCCTTAATTTTTGTTTGCAGGAGTGTATAGTAGCCTTGGACAGTTTTATGAAAGTAAAATAGATACCAACATTATAGTATTTGGAGTTAGCATGCCTACACCTATTGATAAGCTTGTCCCTTTAGTAATAACAACCCTAAAATTGGAGTTAAAATCATTTTTGAGACATTTAAAATATGTGTTATTAGGAGCGAGAGACACCTTAACAGTAATAATCTCAAGCAAGCTGATTTTAATGTAAGAGGTAAAATTAGTAGAGGTTTTGAAAAAATTTAAAACAACCATCAGATGGATAGTAGTAGATCTTAAAGGTATCAACTCTTTTACTTGTTTGAACAGGATCCTCTTAAAAGATGGAGCAAAATCCATAAGGTAACCTCAGAGAAGATTAAGCTCTTCGATGATGGAGGTAGTGAAGAAAGAAAATTTGAAGCTTTTTTAAGTTCGGATAATCTACCCAATTTCATATTATGAGTGGGTTAGTCCTAAATAAGTAGTTCTGGGAAAGATGGTAATTACATTTTTCACCACTTAAGATGGAGACTTAGCTCCTACTAAGCTTTAAAATATATGACAAGTTTGTATTGACTATAAGAATTTAAATACAGTAACTCAAAAAAACCATTTCCTTCTCTCATTTATTGATAAGAAGTTAAAAAGATTAGCTAGTAAAGCATTTTACTATTTTCATGATGGTTTCTTTAGGATACTTCATATCAAAATTGCTTCTGAAAGTTAGGAGAAAACAACTTTTACTTATTCTTTTAAAATTTTTATGTATAGACAAGTGCCTTATGATATATGCGATACACCAGTTACTTTTCAAAGATGTATGGTAAGTATATTCCTAACTTATATAGAGCAAATTATTGAATTTTTGTGGATGATTTCTCTATTCGTAGAGGCCCTTCAATGAATTTTTGTAAAATATGAGTTTGATTTCACAAAGATGTGTGGAATTAACCTCGTTCTTAATTTCAAAATATGTCACCTTATAGTAGAACAAGGTATAGTCTTATATCGTGTTGTTTCATCTAGGGGGATTAAAGTAGATAAGGCCGAAATAAATGTTATTCAATCTTTTCCTTACCTTGTTAGTATGCGAGAAGTTTTCTTATTTCTTGGCCATGCAGGTTGAGGTTCTCAAATATTTTTCAAAAATAGCATCCCCATTGTGCAAGTTACTTTAGAAAATTTTTAATTTTGAACTTAATAATAATATTAAAGAAGCCATCAACAAGTTGAAAAGGTTGGTATTTTTAGCCTTTATTATTTAACCGCCCAAGTGGGAGTTGTCGTTCAAACTTATGTGTTACGCAAGTGACAAAGTTGTAGGAATTGTTTTAAGATAACGAGTAGAGAAAGTTCCTCATATTATTTACTATGCATATATAACTTTAAATGATGCTTAAATAAATTAATCAACAATTGAAATTTTTTTATTACTAGTGGTTTTTGTAAAAAAAAGTTATCTTACTTATTAGGTACTAAGGTCATTGTTTTCTCTGATTGTGTAGCTCTTAAATACTTATTATCAAAGAAGGAGGAAAAACTTAGATTAATGATATGGATTTTATTGATGAGCAAATTTGATTTGGAAATCAAAGACAAGCAAGCTGTAAAAAATTGAGTAGCAAATCATTTAAGTTGCTTGTCTCATACTAGGATGACCTTTAATTTACAAGAAGAATTCTCGGATGAGCAACTATTCTTTACAGGTTTCCAATTATTATGATATGCAAATATAGTAAATTATTTGTCTACTTATAGATAACTATAGATCTATCAAAATTTTAAAGGGAAAAGATGAAAAGAGATGTTAAGCGCTATGTATAGGAAGATCCATATTTGTGGAAGCATTACTCTAATCAAGTAGTTTGAAGATGTACCTGAAAATGAAATCTCATATATCCTCATATTTTTCCATTCGTATACTTGCGAAGGACATTTTAGTAATAAATAAATGGCATGATAGATTTATAAATCTTATGAGAGCTGTAAAGAATAGGTAATATCAGTTAAAGAGGTGAGATGCCACAAACTCCAATTTTGGTTTATGATTTTTTTTAACTTTTAGGGCAACGATTTTATGGGACCTTTTTTATCCTCTTTTAATTTGGTCTAGATTTTATTATCTATCAATTATGTTTCTAAGTGGGTGGAAACAAAGGCCATCCAAATTGATGATTCTAAAGTGGTTACAGGTTTTCTTAAATATAATATTTTCTACAGGTTTGGTATCCTATAAGCCTTAATTAATGATGAAAACAAACATTTATACAACCAAATGGTATAGGCATTCTTAAAGAAATATGGAATGACTCATAAGATCAGCAACTCAGTCCATCCACAAATAAGTAGGCAAGTTGAAGTTTCAAATAGAGAAATCAAATTAGTCATTAAAAAATTGTTGGACCAATGTGAAAATACTAGAGCTTTCAACTTAAACACGCACTTTAAACATACCAAACAGGTTAAAAGACACAGATTGACATCTCAACAAAAGTGTTAGTATTTGGTAAGGCTTATCTTCTTCTCTTTAAATTGGAACATAAAGCATTAGGGCTATTAAGTAGTACAATTTGAGTTTTGACAAAATCGAGAATCATAGAAAATTACAGCTATAGGAACTTCAGAAAATTTGTAAAGAATCCTATGAAAATACAAGAATCTGTAAAGAGAGAACAATAGCTTTACATGACAAATTCATTCCTTGGAAAGAAATTTTCATAAGGAAAAAGGTTCTCCCTTATCATTATGAGATTCAACTATTTTTAGTTAAGGCATGATCTTGATGGATTAGACCATTCATTATAACTAATGCATTTCCACATGGTGCAGTTGAAATCTAAAGCATTTCTATCTCTAAAGTTCTTAAAGATAATGACCATCATCTCAAGCCATAATATGAGAATGTAAACATTATAATAGTGGAAGAAATAGATATAACTAATCCAATTTATTCCAAAAAATGAACGATAACATTTTCGAGCTAACAATACTAAACAAAAATGCTTTTAGGAGACAACCTAAGTTTTTCTTTCATCTTGTTTAATATAATTCATATTTGGATTTTCTTTAAGCTTTTTAAGGTTTTTCTTGCTTTTAGGACCAAAAAAGGATAAATTTTAAATAAAATCAAGAAAGAGAACTAAGGGATTCAAGATGTTTTGAAGGACACAATCGTGGAAGAAGGACATGCCCATGTCAACCCATACACGACCATATGGGAAGGACCGTGTAATTGTCCATATACATGTGGGAAATGGAATGATGTGATTTCAATCTAACTCTCTAATGTGAAAGTGTACATGATTAAGTAGGCATTAGATATACCCATGTCCTTTGGAGCATATAACTAGCTATAAATATATAAGGATTCAGGAATTGATTCACAAAAGGACATGACCATATGGACAATGGACACACCCATGCTACCAAGATTTATATCTTTGTAATTGTGAGTCTGTATAAATATTGAGGAAAAATTAAGGATATAGTCTTAGACACTATTGTGTACACGACCGTGTCTAACAAAGGAAACCCTAAAATTTCATTGCTTTCATGTATCATACACCCGACACATACCAATCGCAATACCACCTAAAAATTGCCACAACTAAAGCACCATCTTCTAACAACATTAACTAAAGGCATTCGGTTACCCTTAACACCAATAAAAGGACATGTAAGGATCTTTTTCTTTAAGCAACCACACCCAAATCATTAGTAGAAAATTTTCTTCCCTTGGTCATATCAACATCCATCAATCCGAACATTTTAAATCTAAAACAGAGAAATTATGGGAATAACTAAAGCATATGCTAAAAGAATAGTTTTAGTCACCTATAGAGAACTACCTTAGGAATCTAAATCCCTATGAATGCAAGTGCCATTAGCACAAACTATTGTTTGCAACCTATTTACAAACTATTCTCTAACCCATTCATGAGATAATTCTTCCCAACCAGAACAACAACAAGAAGGACCCTCATTAAGATCCAGAACAAATAAAGGAAGAATGTAAGATTAGCTAACAAATTTAAGCTTAAAACCAGAGGTTTCAATACCTTCTAGGATGAACATCATAAAAAAAAAGGTATGAAGAAATTTATGGACAAAAAATCTATGCTTGTAGGTATATTCATATCCATACCCAAGAAGAATTAAATATCAAAGAAGAATTTTAAGCTTTGGTAAATCAATTGGGTTGGAATACTTATGCCAGTGTGTAATTAAAGAATTCTCTTTTCAATTTTTAAATTCAATATTACAGTATGGTCCACTGAAAAAGTTGATGTTAAGAAGGAATTGTTTATAAATTCAAAATGTGATTACTCTTGAGACTTTTAACCTGTTGAATTATGAAGTGTACAGTTTGCTGATTTTGCATTATATAACCCAAGTTCCTAAAAAATTTTATATCTAAAGAATCATGTTTTGAAATATTTACAAGTTTTTTAGCCTATAACTTTTTAGGAAGAAGAGATAGTGTAAAGACATTAGCTAAAGATGAATTTTATGTTTTGTGGTATGAAACAAAATATTACATTAAACCTAGGTTGTTGGTTGATTGCCAAATTTTGTACTAAGACTTAAAAGAAAAATAAACCTTTAATCTTAGGTTATTACATCACTCAACTAGTTTTTAATTTAGATATAATTGATTGATCTAATACAGACATGTACATTGCTTGTGAGGTGGAACCCTTACATCTAAATTGTTTGGCCAAGAAGGGGATCATCATATAATAATCTGATTACAATTTTGAATTTGTTCCACTTAGTTCAACTGTTACATCTTATAAGACATTCCAATACAGCAAGCCTTCAACTACAAAACAATCAACTACTAACCCACAAGAAGATGTCCTTTCCTTTCTCTCAACTCAATAGAATATTCCAACTTGATTAGAAAGGACTGAGAGAAAATTGTATTGAACGGAGAATAATCTGATACTTTCTTCTTAAACTTTGGGTTCATGCCCTCTTTTCAACCTTCTCCATGAATTTTTCATTCTTCACCACTATGTTAAACACAAAGAAAAATGGGATAGTCTCTTTTTCTTTCCTCTTTTACTTCCTGTTTTTTATGCTTTAACTTAAACATTGAGGATAACGTTAAATAGGTGTAAGGTAAGATACCTATTTCTGATTTTTATGATTTTTATAAGTTTTTAGGCTGTTTGAACATTCTCTTTAAATTCTTTTTTTTACCTAAAGCTTTTAGAAATTTATGAAATAAGATCTACCAAAGAGATTTTCACTAAAATGTTTTGAATAAATTAGACTATATCTGCAAACTGAGACTTAAATTAATTAAGATGAAGGACAAACACATGTGCACTTAGACAAAGAGAGATAATTGATTAATTAATTATTGCATAAAGATTAGGTGAATTTATTTGAAAACTTTGAACACTTAAACTTTCAAAGATAGAAACATCTTATGTGTATGAAGTTTTCTTTAATATGTGCTTCTCATCATTTGGATTCCTTTAGAACTTGCATTGAACTAACTTGAATTTTTATGATTGTATGAGATTTAAATATGATAAAGGCCCTCTTTATTTAAGCCACTTAACTTAAAAAAGTCACCTTAATCATCATTAGTTAAATCCTTTTGACCCAATTATAATCAAATCCACATCATAAACCTAACCCATCATACATCTTATTACCTAACTACATATCCTAATAAGGTATTTCTAAATTTATTTGGGGAATGGTAAGGAATTTGCTTCAAATTTTATATTCCAAGTTACTCATTTTGTAGTAATTTTGTATTATTACTGCTTACTTTTGCATCAAAAATTTATGATTTCTAAAAGAACAAATAATTGCAACCATAGTTTATTCACATCTATAGATGAGTAATTGGTCACCTTCTATTCTTACTCCCTGCATTTTATTTGAATGCCCTATTACATGTTTATGGTTTTAGCTTATAATTTTTCCTTTCCAACCCTTAACATAAGACCTATTACAACCATTTAAATAAGTCCTTTTAGTCTATGCCCTCATGTGTTAATGATAAGACATATTTGATTTATGTGCAAGTTTATAGTAATGTATTCCTTGTGATAAGAGTTTGAGCTAAATACTTAATCTTAAAAGCTTGTATGAAAGAGGGAATAACATAAGGAAATTCACCAAGACTTTATGCATACTTTTGATTGAGCTTGTCTTTAATTGTCTCCATTCATATTTTGTTATTAAAATCAGATTGCTTAAGGATAAGCAAAAATTAGGCATGGGGGAATTTGATATATCATAAATTTGTCTGATTTATGCATTTAGAATCTTCCATAATCTTATCTTAATATGTCAAATTTCAATATTTTGTTTATTTTTGCAGGATAAGGGTTAAAGAATCTGTTTGACTAGAAAAACGATTGGGCCTTAATACAAATTCAAACATTTAAATAGAGAAGAAATCTCAACAATGTTCAAGGGTGAATCAAATATATTTGACTAACAAAACATTTTATTTTGATTTAGATGAAATGATTGAAATCAAATTGATATATTAAAAAATAGTTTGTGGTGATTTTTGGCGAGGGCACACTCAATAGAAATTGCAATTTTCAAAATTCAAATCTGTAAGCGAAAAATGTGTTTAGAATAGTTTAAAACTTTATCTTGACCATATTTGGGTTGAAATCAATGAAGCTATAATATGGGGGATCCAAAGGATCACGAATATAAGATTTTTTAAATAGGATTAAGTGGTTATAAATTGAGGCAAGTTGTGAACGAGCAAATCTATCCATCTTCTAGCTACATTTTATAGCTTCTCAAAAGTCATTTTTTTCTCACTTCTTTTGTAAATATTAGAGTAATTTTTCTTTAGAGGCTAGTCATAAGAATGGTAATTGCTAGCTAAGTCTTTTATTCTTAGTTGAAAGAACTGGAAGCCCTTTTTAAACTTTAAAGAATGGGAGGCAATTGGGTTTTATTGTGGAAGAATTTCATTTATTTATGTATTGGATTGCATTTTTATGTTTCTTTTTATTGATGTCGAGTGCATGCAAAAAGTTAATTAATTTAAATGATCTTTTACTATATTAAAGTTTGAACAAGAAAAAGTTCAATTCTTTTAATCAGTTGTAGTAACTAGGAGCTTTAATTTGCTATATGAAAATTATTTCTTTTAAAAAATTCAACTAGATTAAGTACAACTGATGAGATTGTGTTATCTTGCTTTGATATTATTTTTTAAAGCTATTGTTTAATTAGATTTTATATCATATTTAAGGTTGTTAAGTAATAAAGGTTAATTGAATTACACATTTTCGATTAATTGAAAGACGGATATTTAGTATACATGAAATATATGATTGACAAAAAAATCTTTTTTACCAAAGATCAACTGGAGTTCCAAGGGGTGGAAACAATCGTAAAACAAGGTTTTTTTTTATAATCTCATTTATTATTTCCTTTACTCTCTTTGCCAAAGTGATTTTCAATAAAATGTTTTTAATAAATTAGACTATATCTGCAAACTGAGACTTAAATTAATTATGGTGAAGGACAAACACATGTGCACTTAGACAAAGAGATACAATTGGTTAATGAATTATTGCATAAAGATTAGGTGAATTTATTTGAAAAATTTGAACATTTAAACATTCAAAGATAGAAACATCTTATGTGTATGAATTTTTCTTTAATATGTGCTTCTCATCATTTGGATTCCTTTAGAACTTTCATTGAACTAACTTGAATTTTTATGATTGCATGAGATTTGAATATGATAAAGGCCCTCTTTATTTAAGCCACTTAACTTAAAAAAGTCACCTTAATCATCATTAGTTAAATCCTTTTGAGCCAATTATAATCAAACCCACATCATAAACCTAACCCATCATACATCTTATTACCTATTTACATATCCTAATAAGGCATTTCTAAATTTATTTGGGGAATGACAAGGAAGTCCCTTCAAATTTTATATACCAAGTTACTCATTTTGTAGTAATTTTGTATTATTACTGCTTACTTTTGCATCAAAAATTTTTGATTTCTAAAAGACAAATAATTGTAACCATAGTATATTCACTTCTATAGATGAGTAATTGGTCACCTTCTATTCTTAATCCCTGCATTTTATTTGAATGCCCTATTACATGTGTATAGTTTTAGCTTATAATTCTTCCTTTCCAACCTATATTACAACCATTTAATAGAATTCCTTTTAATTTATGCCCTCATATGTTAATGGTAAGAGATATTTGATTTATGTGCAAGTTTATAGTAATGTATTCCTTGTGACAAGAGTTAGAGCTAAATACTTAAGCCTAAAGCTTGTATGAAAGAGGGAATAACATAAGGAAATTCACCAAGACTTTATGCGTGCTTTTGATTGAGCTTGTCTTTAATTGTCTCCATTCATATTTTCTCGTTAAAATCAGCTTGCTTAAGGATAAGCAAAGATTAGGCATGGGGGAATTTGATACATGATAAATTTGTCTGATTTATACATTTAGAATCTTCCATAATCTTATCTTAATATGTCAAATTTCAATATTTTGTTTATTTTTTCAGGATAAGGGTTAAAGAATATGTTTGAGTAGAAAAATGATTGGGCCTTAATATAAATTCAAAATTTTAAATAGAGAAGAAATCTCAACAATAATCAAGGGTGAACTAAATAGATTTGACTAACAAAACATTTAATTTTGATTTAGATCAAATTATTGAAATCAAAATGAAATATGAAAAAAAGTTTGCCGTGATTTTAGGCGAGGGCACATTCAATAAAAATTGCGATTTTCAAAATTCGAATCTGTAAGTGAAAAATGTGTTAAAAAAAGTTTAAAACTTTATCTTCACCATATTTGGGTTGAAATCAATGAAGTTATAATATGGGGGATCCAGAGGATCATGACCATAAGATTTTTTACATAGGGTTAAGTGGTTATAAATAGAGTCAAGGTGTGAATGAGCAAATCCATCCATCTTCTAGCTACATTTTATAGCTTCTCAAAGGTCATTCCCCCCCCCAGTAAATATTAGAGTAAATTTTCTTTAGATGCTAGTCATAGGAATGGTCATTGCTAGCTAAGTCTTTTATTCTTAGTTGAAAGAAGGGGAATCCCGTTTGAAACTTCAAAGAATGGGAGGCAATTGGGTCTTATTGTGGAAGAAATTAATTTATTTATGTATTGGATTGCATTGTTATGTTTCTTTTTATTGATGTCTAATGCATACAAAAAGTTAATTGAAATGATCATTTACTATATTAAAGTTTGAACAATTAAAAGTTCAATTCTTTTAATCATTTGTAGTAACTAGGAGTTTTAATTTGCTATATCAGAAATTATTTCTCTTAAAAAAATTCAACTAGATTAAATACAACTGCAGGTATTGTGTTATCTTGCTTTGATGATATTTTTTAAAAGCTATTGTTTAATTAGATTTTATATCATATTTACGGTTGTTAAGTAATAAAGGTTAATGGAATTACATATTTTCAATTAACTAATTGTAAGGAAAGACTGATATTTAATATACATCAAATCTATGATTGACGAAAAAATCATTTTTACCAAAGATCAACCGGAGTTCCAGGGGGTGGAAACAATCGTAAACTAAGGTTTTTTTTTTATAATCTCGTTTATTATTTCCTTTGCTAGTGATAGGAATGGTCATTGCTAGCTAAGTCTTTTATTCTTAGTTGAAAGAAGTGGGAGCCCTTTTGAAACTTTAAAGAATGGGAGGCAATTGGGTCTTAATATGGAAGCATTTCATTTATTTATGTATTGGATTGCATTGTTATGCTTCTTTTTATTGATGTCTAGTGCATGCAAAAAGCTAATTAGTTGAAATGATCATTCACTAGATTAAAGTTTGAACAAGTAAAAGTTCAATTCTTTTAATTATTTGTAGTAACTAGGAGTTTTAATTTGCTATATCAGAAATTATTTCTCTTAAAAAATTCAACTAGAATAAGTAAAACTGCAAATATTGTGTTATTTTGCTTTGATGATATTTTTTTAAAGCTATTTTTTAATTATATTTTATATCATATTTAAGGTTGTTAAGTAATAAACGTTAATTGAATTACATATTTTCGATTAACATCATAAGGAAAGACTGATATTTAGTCTACATGAAATATATGATTGACGAACAAAATCATTTTTACCAAAGATCAATCGGAGTTGCAAGGGGTGGAAATAATCGTAAACCAAGTTTTTTTTAAATCTCATTTATTATTTCCTTTACTTTCTTTATTACAAAAATTTTGCCGTTAATTAAACCCCCCGTCCCCGAATAATTATTCTCCTTTGTAAAAATTGGTGAACTAAAATTCTTTATAGAATTGCCTCCTACTTCTTTATATTACATTTGTTGATTACAAAAATTTAGGAATTTATTGGGGTATAAATGACAGTTACACCAACTCAGGTGTGTGCAACTCATACACACTACAAGAAAATTTGGTTTTAGCGATGGAAAATATTGATTGTTAGTAAGCAAACAAATTTGATGATGGAAATTATCGACGAAAAGAGTTGTAGTAGAAATGTCCATAGATAAAATTTCCCAACATAATTAAAATTTCCGTCAAGAAACTTTTCAATGGAGTCAAAATTTCTGTAGCTACATTTCCTGACAAAATTTCAATTTCCATCGCTAAAATTCCCAAAAAATTTCCGTTACTAAATTTCCCGATGGAGTTATAATATTTGTTGCTAAAATTTCCAATAGAATTACATTATTCGTATGTAATTTTAACGACAGGTAAACAATTTTTATCGTTAAATTTACCTACGAAATATAGTATTTTGTCAATAATTTACCTACGGAATATTATAATTTTGTCAAGAAATTTACCTAAGATACTATTTTTCTGTTGGTAATTTTAGCTACCATGTCTCTCTACAAATTCCAACCAGAATTTTCTATTGATAATCTATTGATATTTTTATACACTTAATTTCTCTAAATAATATAATCTTGATTGATACTATAATATAAAAATTATCCTCATTGATAATATAATAAAAATTATAATGTACAATAATAAGTATCTTGAAAATAACTTTAAATTAAGAATTCATGAAAAACATAAGAGTAGTAAAACATCAAATAAAATTCATTTAAGCATCAAAATATTATAAATCTAAGTTATGTAGTTGGTCAAGGTGGATGATCTGACTACTGTGATGAGGTGCTACCCCTCCCCTTCAACTCATCCATCTCATTACGAAGCTTGGTTATGTACTTCACTGAATTTTGCAACTGAGTTTCCAACATCTCCACTATGCCCTCAAGTTAAACAACCCTCTCATTGGATGCAAACCGCCTACTAGTTCCAGCAGTATCGAATGTGGAGGATTATGAATAGCATGTGTTTGCAAAAGAACCTAAGCTGAAAATCATTCAATGACGATCCCTACTACCAACTGCATTAAGATATGTCTAACTCTCATCAACATTTTAATAATTAAGAAATTTTCATTCAATGCTTTCTTGTATTTGCTCCTATCATTATAATTGTTTATATTAATAAGTGATAATTTTAACTAATAATATTTATCAAATTAATATTAAAGAATAAATTTTACATACATTAAGTTATTTGCATCTAGCATTAACGAAAGTCACACCATCATGCTTCTTAGTGTGGGTGAGAAAAAAGAGTTGGCGTAATATAGACTTCATGCCTATAGACTTTTCTTGCATCAGAATAAAGTGTTATAAGTGAATTACAATTTACAAAAATTTTAGCATAGTTTCCTTTATTTTATGATATTTACCCCTATTAAATAAAAAAATTTTGTCAACAAAACAGTCATTTATAGTAATAGGCATTTATAAAATTATCGTTCTCCATAATACACATATATTTTCATTATAAATTTCATACATCAAATTACATTAAAATCTAATTAGTAGTAATTAGTACAATTATCAGAATATAAGTATAACGTTTAGATAATTACAAGTATCTTTGCATGCTCTTAGTAAGTTACAGATCCTTCAGTGTGTACGGGTATACTCTCTCCCTCCAGTCCTTCCTGTTTGTTTGTAAAATTACGCTTTGATATAAAGATTGCCTAGAGTGTTACCTAATACTGCTACCAATGACTCTATATTTCTTCATATATATAAGGAGGTTATATATCATTCTTATGTATCAAACCAACAAAGTCTCTACAGCATTCACGGGCACGCCTCTCCAATAGATCATAAATGACAACATCAAAATTTGAATCCCAATAAATTCTTTTTGAAAAAATAGAAAAAGAAAGACATACTATAAATACTTATAAATTACAATATTTATCTAATTTTTTGGGCAACTACCCTAGAGATGTTTGCAGATTAATTCAATTAGCCTATAACTATTCATGTAGGAGGTTGGATATAGTTGAAATGCTCATAGCTACACTCTTCAAGGATGATATATTACTTGTTAAACTCTCTACCATTGTGTGAAACATGATGAAATTAAAGAAGATTAAGAAGAATATAAGAGTTTAAGACAATTCAATTATAAATTTATGTCAAATATAAGTAAACTGCTAATCATAAACCATCATAATGCCATCTTTACAAATAGGTTTAAAGTAAGAATATCTTGTGTTGTAATTGTTAGAAGTGGTTTGGTTTATGTGCTATCCTAGAGGAACCAGTTGACATATTTGATTCCTTTTAATTCAATTTAGAAGATTCAAACAACATATTGTAGTGATTTGCCCATTTTTTTCATTTAATATACTTATTTAACTTCAAAAAAAGGGTACATTGAATACTAAGAATTAAAAACGCAAAAAGGTTTTTCTAAAAAATAAAAATGGTACTTTAAGAAATACAAATTTTCATTTTGGGATTATAACGACTATTATCTTGAAGATTGTAAATTAGTTTAGTTTATAAATACGTATTACAGTAAATATTTGAAATCAAAGAAACAAAGATTATATGAAGTTACAAGATATACAAAGGGGATAAATTAGAGAGTTGATTATGTGGGATTGTAGACTGAATATAAAGACCATAATTATATATTTGAAGAAGCAATCAAAAAATAATTCAAGGCTTAACACTCATATATAAGGTGGTGTATGAATATCATGAACACTAAACTTATAACGAAGTTGATAAAGAGATTACTTACCTTGTGGTTTTGTGTATCCTTATATTCAAATTCAGCAAAGGGGTAAAAAATTAATATATTGCTTCTTAATTTTTCTAGAAATAGAAGATGAGCCAAGTAAAGTGCAAAATAAGTTGATGGAGGCGTGTGAATATAAGAAATTAGCATAATCTATATCACTAAAAACTTTGATCTTATTATGAACATTTAGACACCAAAAATAAGGCCCAATTATTAGAAAAGCATCATTTATCCTAGGTTCTTGAAAACTAAAGGTCCTAATGAAGTTCTATTACAACAAGGAAAAAGAGACCAACTAATGCATTGATATTCCAATAGTTCTTTCCTTTAGGATCAAGTATCCTATTGTCACTAGCAAATGGTAGTTTAAACTCTAGTTGTCTATAAATTTCTCCAATCTCAAGCCTATAATTCTGGATGCAGGTTTTTCCTTCCCACCTTAAAAAACCTAAGAAATATGCAACATATTAACAATAAGCTTAGAAAAAGCATGTGTAGCCCTGATTATCAACATAACTCATTTCTACAACTGAAAGATATGAAAAACTATACCTTACACAAAAATTAACAATCAAAATTTGGGAAACAACTTGGAGATTGGCGATGGTGACTGGAAATGGTGTAGGAAGGGTAATAGGTGATGCTTCATAGAGGGTGACAACTTCGATGCTGAGCAGGTGACAATGGAGGACTGACGGTAGTGATTGGTCAGAAAGAAACTGTCACGACTTAGAACCACATCGGGCACATGACAACCGTTGCAGACCCAAAAATGTTAAAAGACTGCACGATCTACTCAAGGCTTCAAGCTCACCAAATTAACCTGCATAGTTAGAAAGCGGGGGGGGGGGGTGAGTACACTATGTACTCAGTGAGTAGGAAAAACATACATCATAAACAGAACCTGGTACACACCAAGACGGTCTAGATAACGAAAGGATGGGTTTTTCACGCATCTAGCATACACATAACCACCTATAAATTGAACATATATGACATAGAAACACTTAGGCCTAGCCTATAACCAACATATACTAGTTAGAATCACATAGGCCTAGCCTATAATCACTTATCCACTAAATATAGATTCTAGTTCCAGTACACAATAGTAGAAAAGCATCACATGTATAAATCAAATCTCGTCGGGAGGCCAAATCTTATAATAGGCCAAAAATAGTAATGTGTGTTGCCAAACAAACCAATATGCACACCCATCGATTCCTAGTGTTGGCTCGAATTTCATCTATGGTGTGTCCGGTCTACCGTCGATAAGAGAATCATAACCCTAGGTGATGACCTCGTCGGTGATCAGACCTTTAGATATGCAATCACTAGCAAGTCCCATAGAAAGGTGTCAATATGAAGACTCGACTTTTATATACCAGCGTCAAGGGTATGGGGGTCACTTAATCTGTTGTGCTTAGCACACGAATGACCAATCGTCACCTCACCAAAAATCATATACAAATATTAAGTACTAAAATCAAGTAAGGCACTATGCCTTTATTTATCGGTCCAACTGATAAAATAAAACCTTTTCATGGCTCTAAGCCAAAAGCGAACACATACACGCAACATACATGACTTGTTTATATGTATGTAAGTTCCAAAACATTATTTCATACAATAAAAGTCATCTTTTGCACTCCGAATGCAAAGTTGTTCAAAAATATAGTTTCAAAAATAAACATTGTCCTTTGTACTTCAAATGCAAGTTTGTTGAAAACAATATCATTTCTCAAAATACGTAATAAAAATATTAGTTCCACTTCAAGTGCAAAGAGTTGTTCAAAATAATGTCGTTTATTAAATACACAAGTATACTAGCATCCATTTAAAATTGAATTCTACTATACATTACTTAAGTTTAAAATTCACATACATGTCATCATGCATGTCTTGGGATGTCCTAATCTCATTTGTGAGATATGGTTTCCCTAACTCACTTCAAAAGAAGGTATACACTACCTTAACTTCAACAATCCTCGGTACGAGCTTCTTGATCTACAGCTCCTGAGCCTTTATACATACAAATATATAATGTATTTACTACTCAAACATGTATCTCATATTTATACACTACCACATAAGTGTATAAAACACAATATCACTTTCTTTAAGCTGTAGGATTCAACCATTAAGCTTCTCACATGGTTACTTCCCTTATTATTCACATAAGATTTCTTTTGCATTTTCCAAGGCATTTAATGCCTTTAATCCAATACTTACACATTTCAAAGCATAATTAAGCAGATTTTTATACAAGCACATTAGGCCACTACTCATCAATCTAAGCAAAAATTCAAGTTTACTCTAAGTATTCTTTCCAATGCACAACCATTACAATCCTTAAATCCTAAGCCAAGTTCACTTAGGCATTTTATCAAACACCCAATGTGTACGACTTTCAAGTCATATTTTCAAGACTATCATAGTAATTCATGCTCCTATCTTGTTATATAACAAGCACTTCCAAACAACAACACATTTCACCACTCCATTCAATAATATTTCCTTCATTTTAGTCATATTCATCATAATTATATAACTCATTACATTAGTCCATTTTTGCCCCCATCATTTTGTCCAAGCTTTATCCAATATACATCTTCTTCATTTTTCATTAACAATTCACATTATACATACACAATTAACACCATATAATTCATTTAAACCATCAATTTCAAAAGATATTCAACATTTCACAAACTTTCACCAAAGAGAGGGCATCTCGATTTTGGCTTAAGGAGACTTCTCCATGACTAATTTCATTCATCTGAACTATGTTTCATGCATATTCAAGCATGAAGAACAATATATCTTAACACCAAACTCTAAATCATAATGCAGAGAGAGATGAGACAAACTTTACCTAAACTTTCCTTTCGTGATATCTTAAAATCCTTTGATAATGTCTCAAATCTAATGATAAATTTAAGTTCCTTGATCCCAAATTAACTTAGAACATTTTGGTTTGGGTTGGAGAATTAAAAAAAAGGTGAAATTTTGGTGATGGCCGAATGGTGTTCTTCTCCTCCTCTCTTCTCCTTTCTTTCAATTAAAACAAAGTGTTTGAAATATTTATGGTAGGGTGCACAGGCACATAAGTAAGAAAGGTCTAGAATGTTGACTCTTCTTTGACCAAATACTGTGAAATTACCTTTTTGCCCTCAGCTTATGTGAAATTATCATTATACCGTCCAAACTTTTTTTTAGATTTGCAATTAAGCCCCTCAACTTTATAAAATTACATATTAGTCCTCCAAGTACTGAAAAGTTACATTTAAGTCTCTTAACTTTTGACAATTTGCAAATAAGCCCTTATGTACATCAAAGCTTTCTAAGTGTCTAATAAGTCTATAATTCATGTCTAATAACCTCTAAGATATTAGATCACATTTAACTTGGCCACCATGGCCATATCTATCCAATGGATTCGGTTTTACACATTTAGAAGCTTATATGTCAGAAATCTCCAAGATTTCGTATACTGATGAACTCTAAGTACATGTAAGGGCATATAACATGATATATCACTGATATATATACCAAAAGGATTCAAATATATTTTTGAACTCATTTACAACCATGTATATATCAATATATAGTAGTATCTCTAAGTACAGATCAATACAAAAGGGTTCAGAGAGTCCAGTGTTACAGCAACGGAGTACTAGTAAGGTGAATGGCAACAAAGGAATAGAGGTGACTATCAAGGCTTCATGGCAGAGACACTTCAACGCCGGGTGAGAGGAATAAACCCTAACTTAGAACATAATGATATATATTACAAATGAAATATTGATACTGTATTACAAATGATACTATTAGCTTGATACGTTGTCGTCCAACTTCTTTTGAGGTTCTGTTTAATATGCTGTTGTCCAAGTTTCTATTAGTAGCCTAATATGGTATTGGTAAATTACTTACGGAAAAACATTTCCATAGGTAAATTCCTTACGGAAAAACATTTCCATCGGGAGAAATTATCTATAGAATCACCTTTTCAAATTTATTTCCCGTTCGTAAATTTTCTACACAATTTTTGCTGGGAACTATTGACACCTATTTTTATGACGACTTTCACTGTTCTATCGCTAAATTCCGTCAGCAAAGTTTGGCGGTAAAATTCCCTCATCTTTTAACGATATATTTTTTTGTCGCAAAATACTTTTTTCCTGATAAATTTACCTACAGAAAGCAATTTCTGTCTCTAATTTACTACGAAACTTTTTCTGTAGGAAATTCTTTGTCAATAATTTGCAGTTTTCTTGCAGTGATAGGCACGTGCTCTAAAAATAATTTCAACTCATTAGTTTCTGCCTCGAATCTACTCCGTCTTTATTCTTTTTGATCCAGAAAGATAATTAACATTTTCGAAACCCAAATTTAATGAAATTGATCAGGCAAGCATGTCTAAAATGGGGTTGGAATTACAACAATTATTTATAATCGACTTCAATATGAAAATAAGTGTTAAACTAACAATCTATTGCTAAATTGAATGGAATGCTTGTAAATTTAAATAAAACTTATCCTATGTTGCGTAGTTTACATGTAATGCTATATCTAGTTTTTAATTAGAGCTAATACTACAATAGAAGTTCTTCGGCCTCCTACATTTACCAATTATCTGAATGGGAAAGCCAAAACCTAAGTATCACTTGATCTTCATTTTATTATATGTTTTAAGTGCAATGCCCGAAAAGGAAATTGGTTCGATAATGAATCAGACTAACACCAGTGCCATAAACTGAGAACCTGTTCCAGTTGTAATGATTCACCTAAGAAAAGGAAACGGAATGACAGGGATTAAATCATTATAACCAGCTTTGAAATATTGTTATAACTTATCATTTTTCACCAAGCAAAAAAGTTAATAGATCACTCTGCAAAAATTTCACTTTTTCGAAGTTCTTTCCTCTTTTTTATTACACTGGAACATTAATAAAAAGCGAAATAAAAGTAAAAAAATGTTAAATACCCTAGCCCGATAGTACTATTAAGTTGTTAATTAATACCCTCCTAAAGTAAGTTAATAGAACTATTAAGTTGTTAAATACCCTCCTGAAGTAAGTCAATAGAACTTCCTATGAACTACTTATTTTGTACATCTTTGGGTTAATATTGATGAATACTTGGTACATGACAATTAGCATGAAGGTAGCTGTCGGAATATTCTGAGGTTGAATTCTTCCTATATCTTCTTGGTAAACTAAATATAGCTCAAGTATTTTCCATATATATTTGGTTTGGAATTTCCATTTTCCAAGTTCTCCGTTTCTCAGCCCTGCTTTTGCAGGGTAGAGTCCTTAAAGCACCTCAAAACACCCTAGACCCATTGGCCTATCGTCATAAAGGGGTCTGTTCTCTGTTCTCCAATTTTAATGGACGCCATTATCCCTAGGAACAGCAGGAACAAGACCCTGATGGGTTCTTCTGACGATCGCAGCTCCAAGACGAAGAAAAGAGGCAGTGTTATGCGCATCGTGAGGGCTGCATTGTACGTGATACGTGCAAAGGCCAAATCCAATTCTGTCCAAGTTGATGCCGCATCAAAACTGAAAAGTTTTATGGGGTCGATGCGTCCTCTTCACATGCAGTCAAACCAATCCCCGCCGAGGTTCATCGAGGGCTGGTTTGCCGGTTCTGTCGTTCAGGAGACGGCAAACCATACAAATTTAGAGCCATACGATGGTTTTACTCCGTTTATGTCACCAGCTCACGAAAGCGTGGCGTCATATGGCTCTAGTCAATACGCATCAGTGCTTAGTTTTCAAGACCTAGATCGTTGGGATGAGGTTGACAATGAAAAATATGAAGAAAATTGGCATGCAGAAAATTGTGACGATGAAATGATAGACGAAAGAGCGGAGGCATTCATTGCCCGTTTCTATGAACAGATGAGGCTTCAGGATCAGGCTTATAGGAATCGCCACATGCCTCGAGTCTAGAGTCAATTAATTGGTGTAACCTCCAAGTTAGCATTTCATGCATGTAATTCAATATTTGGTTGTTGTTTATTGTATGTTCGTGTCTTGGGTTTGTCTGTATGTTCAACGTTGCATGTACGGGAGCTAGGGTGTTGTGAGGTGGAGAATAAGGAATGGGAAAATTTCTGTAAGGGTATTTATGAATTAGAACATCAATAAATATAAAAACAAGATAATAAAATTTCCAAGGTAGAAAACTTAATCAACAAGTTAATAAATCGAGTTCAAGTCACGCAGCAATGATAAATTATATGTTTAATCGTCCCTCCTAAGTCCAAAATCCCGAATCTCTTCTATGACTTCAATGGAAACTTCAATTTGAATCAGAAATATACACAAGAATACAATGGTGTCCCTCGGGTGTATTGTACAAACAAAGAGAGAACAAATATGCGCCGTCAAATATGCATCTTAGTAACCGTGGACGATCTGGCATCTGGGAGTATTTGTTTTTGATCCAATGAATGCGATTCCTCAAAGAGGCATTACCCTTAAATTCCACACTGTAAAATTTATACTCAGCAACCCTCCTCTTCCTCTGCATCTTCAGATCGCTAGAACCCCAAGGTTTTGATCCGCCCTGACCCGGCCAATTCCTGCGACTCGCAACCGCTCCCAAATATTACTACCAACACACCTCCCGCTGCCGCGACTCCTAGATCTGGTTATTACTCCCAAAACTCCTCCCACTCACGATCTCAAGCCTTCGGTCACGCCCGTTCGACCTCTGACCCGACCCGTACCCATCTGCCATATTCAGTAACAGTAGACCCGATTGACGTAGCGAGACGTAAGGATCGTTACGCGAGGAGTTTCAGGAATTTAGACTTTGTTTGGATCCTTACTTGCACAAAGAAAAGGAAAGGAAATAGTGAGGAGAAAAGAGGAGAAAAGAATAGAAGAGAAATATGATTTTCTTTCTTTTGTTTGTTTTCTTAATTTATTAAAGGAGGGAATTGAAACTTATATTAGACAAAAGAATTTTTTGAGACCTTTGTGCCCTTGATTGTAGAACTTGTTTATCTTGTTTATATTTGACTCATAAGGTTATAATGGTAATTTACTTAGAGTATAGTTGTTTTCAATTTCCCCTCATTTCTCACCAATTTGAAAGGAAATACATTTGGTCCAAATTTCTCTCCTATTCTCCTCAATTCTCTTACTTTCTCTTTACTTATTTTTGTCCAAACAATAGAAAGCAAGAGAATTGCACTTCTCTTTCTTTCTTTTCTTTTACTTTTCTTCAATCCAAACAAAGGCTTATAGAAGGAAGCGAAAAATTCTGTAATCCAGGAAAATGTTTTCTTCTGAAAACAAAGTACATCTCATGGAAAGCAACAGAATAAATTAGAGAAAAAAAAAACTGCTTTTTTCAGTACTGAAATTGGCTTCTTAGCTGGAACTGGTAGGAGATGTCATTTCGGGCAGTGGACAACCCCGGCTTTGATGGCTTGCCCGTTATTCTTGGTCAGTATGCGGCCTTCTGTATTCCTCTGGTTTATGGTGCCGTGTACTGTACTTTATTCAAAATTTTATTTCTTCTTTATGATTAGCAATCGTTCGAAGACAAAACCTGATCAGAGGCATCTAACGTTTACGAGGAAAGCAACCATAATGACGCAACTTGGCAATCTCATTCTGTTAGACTATTTTTACTGAGGCGTGTCGGTTCGGAGATGGACGTGCTGTGGAGTCATCTGCTAAACAAGCCCTTTGCTCGTGTCATTTGACTAGAGTTCCTTCTGATAGAAGAATAGAATTCCACCATACGCTGTTTCTCATTTCAATGATATATATACACACACATATATGATTCTTGAAGACGTAAACTAGAGTCCGAAGCTAACTCCTATGTACACGGAATACATCAAATCAAAATACACGGTCAAAGAAATTTAAAATACAAAACAGATCGAATGAGATCTCATAGGAATCGGTTTTGTGGTGGAAGTCTTCCGTTAGGCTCCCTCAAGATGGATGTCGACAAGAGAGTCCAATCTTGTTCCGAAGAAAGAGAAAGCGAGTCCGAGGAAGTGACTTTGTTAAAATATCAACGAGCGGATGGAGGATACATGTGCAACCTGCAAAGCACCATTTTGCACTTGATCACGAATGAAATGAAAGTTGATAGCCACATGTTTCATTCGTGAATGAAAAACTGGGTTAGAGCACAACTAGTTTGCCCCAATATTGTCAGAGTATATCACCAGGCATGTAGAAGGTTGAAGACCAAGATCATTTAACAGAGAGCAAACACAAATCATTTCAGTAGTAGTATTAGCAACGGATTGATATTCGACTTCGGTGGAAAAACGAGCAATGGTTCATTGCTTTTTAGACCTCCAAAAGATGTGGTTGCGACCCAAATATATGATGTAAGCGCTGGTTGATGAGAAGTCATTGACTTTTCCAACCCAGTTAGCATCGGAGAATGCATGTAAGGAAGTATGAGATCTAAGACATTTTTGTCTCGAGGGACAATTTTGTCCATGTCTCATAAAGTTGGACAACATTAATTGTAATTTTGGTTTTTAAATAAATTATCGGTTAAGTTACGTCATTTGATCCAGATAAAGATACCTAGATTAATGAGTTGAAGTCCGGATGGAAAATAGGTCCCGATTAGTGTGGACCGGGTCCATATCGGCCTTGTGATAGGGAAGCCCGATATGGAAGCTATATAAAGGTAAGGTCTCTTGCAGTTACTCATATATATATATCAATCGAAAGCATAAGGAATCCCTAACCCATTAAGGGAGCTTTCGTATTGAGTAAACTGTAGAAAGATCTAGCTCGTGAGTCGGTGAGTACTTTCTACAAAAGACCCCGAGAGATTCGGAGACGTTTGGAGCTCGGAATTGGCATCGGAATCAGAGATGGAACCGAAATTCAGGTATTCTGCATTACCTTCGTTTTTAATCCTTTCATGTAGATCTGGAATATGTAATAAGGCTCACTCTACGTGTTACGGAAGAGTCACAATAGAGCTGGAGACCATGATGGGGAGTACCACACAGATATCTTAGTAATCGTTTAACAAGAGCCCAGTGTTCGGTGGTTGGCTTGTGCATAAATTGAGACAACTTATTAATAGCAAAGGCAATGTCAAGACGCATAAGTAAGATATATTGTAGATTACCCACTATTGGTCGAATTCTAAATGATCAGATAAGGCAATCCCAGAATGTAGCGATAGTGAGGAGCTTGTTGGTAGTGGTGTTTCAACGGGTTTAGCATCCAACATCTGTGCACGAGCAAGAATGTTTAACAAGTAATGCCGTTGAGAGAGCAAAAGACCATGTTTGTTGGGAAGAACTTCAACACCAAGGAAGTAAGAAAAGAAAGCCGAGGTCCTTAAGTGAAAATCAACTTGTTAATAAATGAACAAATCGATTTACAATTGCATCATCATCCCTTGTGACAATTAATTGTTAACATAAACAAGAAGATGTAAGGAACGACCATCATATTTGAAGACGAATAGAGATGTATCAGCATGTGAATTTTTGAAGCCAGAGTGAAGTAGGAAAGTACAGAGTTCTTGATACCAAGCTCAAGGTGCTTATTTTAGGTTATAGATTGCTTTTCGGAGCTTACATACATATGATGGAAAGTCTCGATCAATGAACCCTGGCAATTGACTCATATACACATTCTCACTTAGATGGCCTTGTAAAAATGTATTGTTGACATCAAGTTGATGAAGGGACCAACCACGACTTACTGCAAGTCTAAGAACAAGACGGATGGTGGTCAGTTTGATTACCAGACTAAAAGTGTCATGATAATCAACTCTTGGACATTGATGGAAACCTTTTGCAACCAATCACGCTTTGTACCTGTCAATGGAACCATCAGATTTATGTTTCACTTATAGCTCTTAGCATTTTGACTAGGATCAGGTGACACTAGCTCCCAAGTTCCGTTCCGAACAAGAGCATCATATTCTTCCAACATTACACCGTGCCATTTTGGTTCTTTCAAAGCTTGAGTTATTGTTGTGGTTTTAAGGTCAGGCGGTTTGGATAATTGGGTATGAAGGTTGAATTTTTGAATAGGTTTATCAATGTTTTCTTTTGCTCGGGTTTGCATTGGATGGGTTGGTCATGGTGTGTTTTGGGTAGGTTAAGTGATGGGTGGTGAGGGGTTTGTAGTGGAGGTCAGTGAGATGGATTAGATTTGGGAATCAATTATGGAATGGTAGGAAGTGGTTGTTTGGTTTGTCATGGGTGGAGATTGTGTTGGAGCTTCACACTGGGACTGTTGGGTACCAACTTCAGATGGTGATATGCATGATGGTGGAATGTTGACCTGTATTAATGTTGGAATCCAAGTGTAAACAGTGGTAGAATTTGGACATGGAGCTTGAGTAAATAATGATGCAAAAGGAACGATGGACTCAATAAATTTCAAATGTTATGAAACACAAATTTTGGTTATGGATGGATCATAACAAAAATAGGCACTTTGAGTGAGAGAGTACCCAACGAAAATGCATAGTTTGGAATATTATTCAAGTTTGTGTGTTATATATAGGTGAAGCCAAGGATAACACAAACAACCGAAGACTTTGAGTTTGGAATAATTAGGAGAAGCACCAAATATTTTTTCATAAGAAGAAAAATATTGCAGTGTCGGGGTTGGCGTGTGATTGATCAAAGGTACAGCAGTGGAAAAAGCATTATTCAAAAAGGTTAATGGAATGTGTTGGACACCCCGCCCTTACAAGAAATGTGCCTAACGTCCTAAGTGACATTTAAACATGCATCCCATAAAGGTGGCGTGCTCACATCAGTCAGTCACCAAAATCAAACTCCTTCCTTCAATTTCAGAACAAAGTTTGGAAATCTTAAGATCGGAATTTCAAAATGACTTATTCAGAACAATTGTATCTTAATGTCTCTAGTTTATTTTTAATTAAGAATCACCTCATTTGGAGCTCTACAGATTAAGATATCATCAAAAATACTAACGTATGTTCAATGTACTATCCAATGCTTACTTTTCAGACATGTTTTGGTACAAAAGGCATAAATTTCTCTAGAGATGTCGGATTAAGGTCATTCTAGGAAAATTTAGAAAAGGACTTCTATATATACAACTTCTATGAAGACACCAGAGAGAGATTTTTCCTCTAAAAGGGGTTAAAATTACAAATTAAAATCCCTAAGGAAAAAGTGTTCGCCTCGGCGAACTTCTTGGCTTGGCCGTTGCGAAATTCTTGGCTTCGCCGCAGCAAACTTTGAAGGTGAAGAACAAAAAATTTCAGGAAAAGTTCACTGTGGCCAACTCTTGAGTTCGCTACGGTGAAACTCCCTTATGGAAAAGTTCACCGCGGCATCCTTTTGAGTTCGCCGCGGCGAACTCTGAAGATCAGACATAAAACCTGTTAAGGAGAGTCTTGCAGACTGCCAACACCCATTATCATGTAACGACCATAACTTTCTCATAACAAGTCTAAATCTTACAAACTATATACCATTGGAAATATAAGAGGATAAGATACAACTTATATGAAGACAACTTTGTCTAATTATGCCTTAATCAAGACTATTTTCCCCCCTGAAGTCAAAATACACTTTTTAACCCTATGAAAAACTTGAAAAATGCAACATCCAAACTTTGAGAAATCATGAGCAAGACACAAACATTTTTCATTAACATCATAAGATAAGAGTTTTACAAAGCTTTAATGAGAATTTCAAGCTACATTACATCATAATCTAAAAACACATAATTAACATAAAGTAGAATTTCTCAAAATGCGACTAAAGCCTTGTTTTGCAAAAATCAGCTTAAAATACAAAAGGTGCAACTTTGGAGTAATGCCTCAACTCTTGATCACTTGATCTCTTGCTCCTCACCTAAAGATGGGATGGAATGGGAGGGGGTGAGCTTAAAGCTCGTTGGTAACAGTTTTATAACCAGTAACAAGCAAAACTATTGAAATATTCATTTCCATTGTGAAAATTCACATTAAATCATGAAGCACATATTTCCAAATTCTCATTTATCAAGCAATTTCTAAGTAACATAATTCATGCATTCAAAAGATTTGTCAACACAAAGCACATCAAAATGGTTTGGGTGGATCCAAAAATAAAATGTACTACATATTTTCATATAATGGTCCTGTGTAGCCGTGAACAGAACGTACTATCGCAATCTCATTTAATGGTCTTGCGTAGCCGTGAACTTATGGGAGTCTATAAAGGAGCTCCATGTCACTAGCGGGCAAGCGGTGTCAAAGTGTACTTGACTTAACTTAGGGGACCACCATAAACCCACATAATCATGCATTTTACATCTTGTAAACATTTTGCCTCAAAAGGCATTTTTCTGAAACTTGATTTCATAACCATAATATCGTTTCAAAAATCAATATCCTTTCAAAATCATTTCCATCATTCATTGTATAAACCAATAACACAATTTCATAACAAACATGTGGCACATTCTCAAAGCATTCAAAAAGCCTTAACAACACATTTATAACACCATTGAAAACATTTAAACTTTCTTGGATTGGAAGAAACATTAGGGGCTTATTACTTAATTATAAAAATGTAACCCAACTTATTCCTTGCTTAAAACTAGAATTAGAATGCCTATCCTCTTGCTCCTCTTGTCTTTCTTGCCTCCCTTCACATTGGCAAAAGTCCCCAATTCAATAGGAATCCAAATAGGAAAACCCAAAGAAACATATGCATAAAATTGATCCTAAAACACTTATACCCATGCATTTCTTAAGCTCTTTGAACTAAATCCCTTCCAAAAATTCAAAGGATTAATCATAAACTTACCTTGAATCTTCACCAAACAATGAGTTTCTTAGCTTTAATGGAAGCTCTAACCTTCCTCTTTCTTTTTCCCTTCTTACACAACCCCAAAATCTCTCTTAAAGGCTAAAAAAATTGAAACCTAGCTCAACTCTCATCTTTCTCTTGACCCATAACACTCTCTCCCTCTTTCTTTCTTATTTCGTATTTTCTCTATTCTTTCACTCTTCACTCACGTTTTTCTCTTCTAAAGTGAAAGACAAAAATTCCTTCTTCCCATTTTGTCCTTCCTTCAATGCCTTAAGACTTTCCAATTTAAGTGATCTTTCAAAAACGCCCTCATTTAATTTTACCACCTTAACACTTTAATTCAATTAACCTAAGTTATAAAATCTTACTCACATTAACATGCTAACTAACTCCAAAAATAAATTAATCTATCAAGACCTCAAAATTAATTTAAATTATGCTTAATAAAATAAATAAACAAATTCAGGGCCTAACAAAATGGATGCATGGGAGAGTTAATAGACCTGTTTCCACAATATGAAGATGTCGCCGCTCAGAGATGCCATTGTGCTCGGGTGTGTGTGGTGGAGTAGTAAAATGAGATATACCATTGACATCAAGAAAATTAGCGAAAGCAGTTTATTCACCACCATTGTCTGAATGCACTGTTTTAATGTTTTGATCAAAATGTTTTTCCACGATTGCTTTAAATCTTATAAAAATCTCTTTTACTTCCGATTTTTTTTGAGGGGGTAAAACCAAATATACTTGGTAAAATGATCAATAAAAAAAGCATAATATTTAAAGCTATCATAGGAAGTAACTGGTGAGGTCTATACATCAGAAAAAACTATTTGAAGTGGTCGATTGGAAACTAAAGTAGATGTAGAGAATGAAAGCTTATGACTCTTGTTGCAATGACATGCGTTAAATGAAAAAGGTGAGTTCAAGGAAGATGATAAATTTAAATTGAACCTAGAAACTGTTGGAATTATGCCCATAACCCAATCGTTATGTAATAGATTGAATACTTTAATTTTGTGATTATTAATTTTGATTAATAACATAGCAAATGATTTTATTATCATATTACGTTTATTGTTTTTATTATAATATGATAAGTCCTTGATTAAATTTATACACTTGTCATCATAATGAAGATTATAATAATGAGAGTCAAGTCTTTAGAATTTAATCAAAAAAATTCTTGATCATAGGGTCATCAAGTAAGAACTTTAATGATCTGCTTATATTAATAGATATGTAATAGTATCTATTGGATAGATATTATTAGATCTCATTCACTAAATTACATATATAGATAATGCGTATGGAGATATGATCATTGAACTGACCAAACTGAGAATTCCCAATGGTTAATATTACCTATGAACTGTCAAGTGAGATATTCTCATAAGGATTTAAATGTATATTTTTCTTTTGACCTGAGATCATCATAGTAATCAATAGGT
>JAOQMP010000004.1:7051158-7061580 GCA_027563575.1 Erythroxylum pedicellare
TAAATCCAAAAGGAATTACTAAAACCCTAGAAGAACCATACCTTGAAAAACAAGTAGTCTTCAGTATATCTCCCTCTGTAATCCTTACTTGATAGTATCCCAATCTTAGATCAAGCTTGATAAACCAACTCACTTCACAAAGTTGATCGAACAAGTCAACAATCAATATGATGAGATATTTATTCTTCATAGTGATCTTATTAAGTTCTTGATAGTTAATACACAACTGAAGAGAAGCATCATGCTTCTTTCGAAAAAGCACAATTACACCATATGGAACTTTTGAAGGTTAGATGTAGCCTACACCCAACAACTCCTTAAGTTGCTTCCTTAACTCTTTAAGTTTGGGAGGTGCCATACAATAAGTTACTACAGTAAATGGGATAATGCTTTGCACCAAATTGATCTTGTGATCCATATCTCATTTTGGTGAGAGCTTCTTTAGTAGGCATCGCATCCTTGAACTCCTCAAGTACATTAGAGATTCCTTTGGGTAACTCCATTAGTGAAGATTCCACTCCTTCTTCCTTTAACACCCTAAAATATGTGGGTTACTTCTTCTTTCTTTAAAGAATTGCCTGGCAGATAGTTGCTTGGGGGATAAACTTCCTTCACCCGATGAAGGTATTTTACAGCTATTTCCTTCCTCTAAAATACACATGGTATTAACAAAAGGAATAGGTATAACCTTAATGTGTTCCATACTAAGCACTATAAGATAATTACCTATAGAAACTACAGAGAAATATATTAAACCACACCATTCTCCAAGATATACCTTGACATCCCTAGCAACTTGAAAAGTAGCTCTTAGCTTTGAGTACAACTTTGAGCCCTTACTCCTTACTATAGTTGATGTTCAACTAAAGTTGTTGAAAGCTCTAGTATCTACTAAGGCTTTCGTTATTTGACCTGCATCCTTCACTTCAGCATATAAACATCCCTTCTTCTTAGTTTTAGGTGCTTTAACCTGTGCTTTAATGGTTTAAAGGATATTTAAAGAGCCCATCTTTACCTCCTCTCTTTGTTTCTCTTGTGCCTCCTTTTCTTCTACTAAGGTAGAGAGCTTTGCTTTATTAAGGCAATCTTTTACCTTATGTGGTCTCTCACAAAAGAAACATTTAAAAGTAGACTTATTTTATCATCTTTGGAATTATTAAGTTTGGACTTACCATATTTATAAAAACTTTCTTTACTTTGGTGGTTATCTCCCCACTCTTCCCCTTGTTACTTTTTTCCTTGTGGGATTTGAGATTCTCAAGCTTCTTGAACTTGATCAAGGACTCGGCAATGATGATAGTAGTAGCAAGATTTTAAGTATCATGTCTTTGAATCTCCATCTTTACCCAATTTTGTAAGCCATCCTTAAATGCAAAGAAAGCTACTTTATCTAGATAGTCGAGCATTTTAGAAGTACCTCGGAAAATTCTTTCATGTACTCCTGAATGCTTCCTTTTTGTTAGAGACGCCTTGGCTTAGCTCTTGCCTTTTTTTTCTATATTCTCAAGATATAATTGGCGCTTAAGTTCTTTCTTGAAATTACTCCATGTCTTAATGGTGCAAATACCCTTTTTAATATCGCTATGTCACCTCCTCGACCATATCAAGTTGATATCTTTAAGATTGAGAGTATCATTGTTGATCTTTTTGGCATCCTCTTCTATGCCAAGAACTTTGAAATATTTCTCCAAACTCCATGTGAAATTGTCCATCTCCTTGCATTCCTCAACCCAATGTATGTCTTTGGTTTAGGAATGTCTACCCTCGAAGTATTGGAGACCACTGTAGGCACAACATTGCTTTGCCCTTGAACAATGGCTTTTTTACAATGGACCAACTCGTCATTTACACAAAAACCTTTGCAAGCTCCTCCTTAAGATATGCATTCTTCGTTTGGAGACTATTTTTGAAGACCTTCACATGGTTATGACATTTAGACATGGCAACTTTTAAGGTACCTTACATCTCACCACAAAACTACTCATTCCCATTCTCGAGCCCTTGATGTGTTGATTTATCTCTTCAAACTTCTTTTACCCCTTGATTATTGCAAGCTCCACCTTAGAGAGCCTTACATTCATGTAAACTATAACGTCTATAGACATTAATCTCTCTTTCCTTGATTACATAGAGCATTCAATGTTGGTAATCTCACTTGTGCTCCTGACATCTTCAACCTAATGCTCTTTTACCAACTATCATGAACTTGGACTTCTTACCAACGAACCGTGTGACACTTGAGTGTTATTTTGCTACACTAAGCCAGCCTTAATCGAAAGTGCTAGGTACAAGGCTAGCAAATTTAGAAAATTAACTTAAGAGACTAAAGGAAAGCTTAGAGAATATTTGTAAAGAAATCATCTTCTTGAATGATGGATGTAGAATGTATGATGTAGGATGTTTACAAATGAAACTAGTAAGGCTATTTATAGCCTTCCATCCTTTAAATAGATAGCTATGATCTATTTAATATAATGGCTTACATTAATTCTCTAGAATATTTTATACTATTCTATATACATCTACAATGTTCTACATTCTTTCATAATGTTCTATAATATTCCATAAGCTCCCACAAGCTTCCACAAGATTCCACCACATTCTAGAAGTTTCCAAGGTCTACCATAAAAATCCATAAGATTCTAGAAGTTTCTAGATTCTTCTTTCCTTTTTTAGAATTTTGAGGAGAATTCTAGAAGACTCTTTAAGTCAAACCTCTTCATGTGGGCTTTGAAACATGTAGAATGTGATATTTATATGGTAACCTCTCGTGATCGTCTACACCTTTTGCCATTTTATTTACTTGAACTTAGTATGCAATTATAGGTTTCCCACGTCTTCGACTACGGAAGTGGCCAACCAAAAGAGATTGCTTGATCAGTTCTAAATAGCAAGTGCATAGATTGTATAAAAAACTTGGTAGTCAAAGTATTGCCAAGTTTTTTCCCAATAAATTAAAATCAAAGTAAAAGTTCCACGAAATAACAAACTCGATCTATTAGTTTCAACATCAGGAGTCGATTGAGATTCATAAAACTGCTTCAGACTTGAAGTTTACATATCAAATTGCCTAAACCTCACTTAGAGCTCACGTGCATTTTGTAAAATGGGCTTGGACTTTCACCAACACTCATTCAGCACTTGAGTACACTCTTATTCCCAACTCAACCTTCTACACGAAACACTTTGCTAAAGAGAAGAGAGGCATGTGAGAGAATGTAAGAAAACTTCTATTAAAGGAAGAAAGCTACAATGCTTACAATGCACTCTATGACCTTTTATAATCCGAATGAGGCAACCCTTAAGGGGTATTTATAGTTGTTTCTTCATAGAATGGATGGTTAAGATCTATTTAATTTGATGGTCCATATTGACCTTTTAGAATTCTCTACACTACTATACATACTTCATGTATATTATTTATATATCTACAACATTTTACAAGCTTCTATAAGGTTCCATATTGTTCCATAAGCTTCCAGAAGTTTCCATAGTCTTTTACCATGTTCCAGAAGCTTCCAGGGCCTTCCATAAGCTTCTACCATACTCCAGAAGCTTCAGAATCTGCCGTAAGATTCCAACATGCTCTAGAAGACTCCTTTACGCCCCAAACCTCATCTTGTGGGATTTAAAACATGTGGAACGTGACATTCTACCCCACCTAATCCAATGACGTCCTCGTCGTGTCTCGACGGAACTCTCGAATCTTGTCTTTGTATTGTCAAAGCAAAAGCTCATGTTGCTAACTAGCTTGAATTTTCGGTTGTCTATTCCATTTGATTAAGTATTTGCCATATGTCAAATATGAGCCTCTCCTTGGTATAGCTCTATGTGCCAAGATCTCTTCCACCTCGTTCGTTTGTTGTCGTCACAGCGGTGGGTGCGTGCTTTGATTCACCCCTACTCAGATCTTCATTATTAGGATGGTAAAATTTTAGAAAACTTATATGAAATACGGGATGAATCTCTAAGTGTGAGGGTATCTTGACTCAGTACGCTAACTTACCTACCCTTTTCTCCATAAGGAAAGGTCCTTCGTACCTCTAAATTAAGCTCTTATGAATACCTCATCCAGTGTGTCTATGAGATAGGAGATTGACCATCACCAAATCTCCTTCACAAAACTCCAAGTGGTGCCTCCTCTTATCGACCTATTTCTTCATTTTCTTGGCTATTAGAATTAGGTTGCCCTAGCCATATGAGACTTCTTATCCCAACTTTTGGCAAACAAGTATGATCCAGGGGTTTTGCCATTATAACCGACAGTAAGAGTGTGTGGAGTCAAAGGTTGTTGTTCAGTGGCCAACTCAAAAATGCTAGCTCCTGTAGACTCACTCCGTTGCAAATTATATGAGAATTGGGCAACATCAAGCAACTTTACCCAGTCTCGCTGGTTGACACTCACATAGTTCCATAAATATAACTCCAATAAGGCATTCACTCGCTTGGTTTGTCCGTCAGTTTGTGGATGAAATCTTGTAGGGAAGTTTAACTTTGACCCTAAGAGCTTGAACAACTCCATCCAAAATCGTCCTGTGAAGCAAGAGTCCCTATCACTGATGATGGTTTATCGAATGCCCCAATACTTCACCACATACCTAAAGAATAAATGAGTAGCATCTTCGACAGTGAATTTTGTTAGCACGAGTATAAACACTCCATACTTGCTAAAACGATCCACAATAACCATTATGTTACCTTGTCCCTCCACTTTTGGCAACCCGATGATGAAGTCCATTGAGACACTCTCCCATGGTCTCTCAAGAATTGGCAACGACTGCGACAATGCACTTGATGCTTTATTCTACACCTTGTCTTGTTAACACATAAGACAAGTCTTCAGTTATGCCTCTATATCATCTCTCAACTAGGGCCAATAGTACATACGCTCTATAAGTGCCAAAGTTCGCTGCATTCTTGGATGACCAGCCTATAAAAAGTCATGACACTCCTTAATAATCTCCTTCCTTAATCCATCCCATTTAGGCACATAAATTCAACTTCCTTTAGTGATGAGCAACCCATCCTTAAGCCAAAACTTGCAAGTCTTTCCTTTCTCGATTTTCTTTAACACTTCCTTGGCTTGGTGGTCATGTTGCAATCTCTCCTTCATTTGATCACGTAAAGGAAAATTAGGCTAATAAGATTGCTAGCTCGACCTTTTGACTTAGTGCGTCTGCTATTAAGTTCACCTTTCTAGGCTTATACATCATTTAGAAGTCAAATTTTGCCAAAAGAGCTTGTCATGTAGCTTGCTTAGGCATCAACTTCTTTTGATTGAGGAAGTAGCTTGAAGCAACATTGTCCGTATTCGCCACGAACTTTACTCCGAACAAGTAGTGCCTCCATGTCCTCAAGCAATGCGTTATGGTCGTCATCTCCTTCTCTTACACTGTATAACGTTGCTCGACGTCATTAAGTTTTCGACTCTCAAAAGCAATAGGTGTCCTTTTGCCTAAACACACCCCCAAGTGCAAAATCAGAAGTATTCATTTGTACTTCAATTGGCTTTTGTGATTCGGTTCAGTTCCTTCATCACGGCCTCCTTCAAAGCATCAAAAGCCTTTTGGCATTTGGCATCCCATCTCCAAACTCATCCCTTCTTGAGCATATCTGTTAAAGGTGCCATAATGGAAGAGTAGCTATGGATGAACCTACGATAATAGTTGTCCAAACTAAGGAAGGATCTTAACTCACTCACCTTCTTTGATGGCTCTCATTCAAGAATAGCTCGCACTTTAGATCCATCTATTCTTAGCTTGCCTTGTCCCATGATGTGCCCCAAAAACACTACCTTCGGCTTCACAAATGCACACTTCTCCTCTTTGACATATAACTTACTATCCCTTAAAGCATGAAAGATATGTTGTAGATGTATGGCATGTTCTTCCAACGATTTGCTATACACAACAATGTCATCCAAATAAACAACAACAAATCGATCCAAGAAAGGATGTAGTACCTTGTTCATAAGTGTGCAAAACATTGCAAGCGCATTAGTGAGACTGAATGACATGACTAAGAATTCAAAAGTTCCATATCTCGTCACATAAGTAGTCTTCGAATCAATCCTCACTTGGTAGTAACCCGATCTCAAATCAAGCTTAGAGAACCATCTTGCGTCTCCAAGTTGATCAAACAAGTCATTGATTTGAGGGATAAGGTACTTATTTTTCACAGTTACCTTGTTTAGTTCCTGGTAGTCGATACATATCCAAAGTGATCCACTGTGCTTCTTTTAGAACAGTACTAATGCACCATGTGGGGCTTTAGAAGGTTGGATGTACCTTGCGTCCAAGAGTTCCTTCAATTGTCTCCTTAACTCTACTAACTCTAGTGGTGCCATATGACATGGGACTGCTGCAGGGGATTTAGCACTAAGTTCCAACTTGATCTTGTGATCCACCTCTCTCCTTAGTGGTAGCTTCTTTGGTAACTCAGGTGACATGACATCCTTATACTCATTAAGGACACAAGAAATCTCCTAAGGCAACTCCTCATGAGTAGTGGCATTTTCCTCCTTGAGAACCACTAAGAATATCGGCTCTGCCTTCTTCACTCCTTTAGAGAGTTACATGGCCGAAAGGGTCTTAGTCTTTATTGATACCTCTCGAGACAAAGGTACCATGTCTATATTAATAATACACATTGTATTTCCAAATGGGATCAAAATAGCTTTCACCTTGTCTATGAATTCCATACCTAACACCACTTGCAAATCATCCATAAGAACAATAGAAAATTCTACTAAACCATACCACTCACCTATACGAATCTCCGCGTTCTTTGCCACGTTACACATGCTTTTAGCCTCTGAGTTTACTACCTGTATCCAATCATCAGTAGGTGTGTACTTGATGCCTAACCACTTGGCTTCGTCTTCCTTCATAAAGTTATTTGTAGCACCAGTATCCACCAAGGCTTTCGTACCTTGTCCACCAATCTTAGTGTCTATAAACAATCACCCTTTCTTGTCGATTTTTGGTACCTCGACTTTGGCATTAATGGCATGAAGGACTTCTAAGGATCCACATCTTCCCTTATTTGATTTTGAGGTTTCTTCTTCGAGTGTCGCAAGCTTGTTCTTCTTCAGATAGTCCCTAATTTCATAAGGTCCATCATAAAGGTAGCACTTTAAGTATCAGATGTGTATGGTGCAGGTCCCCTTTTCAACTGCTTCTTCAACTCTTTCTTGAAATCTTCTCATGTGTTCATGGTGCAAGTCCCCTTTTCAATATCATTGTACCTTCTCCTCCACCACACCATGGTTGTGTCTACAAGGTAAAGAGAAGCACTGTTGATCATCTTGGCATTATCTATAATGCCAAGCGTCGTGAAGTATTGCTCCATACTCCAAAAGAAGTTATTGATAACCTTGACATCTCTTGCTCCTCCAAAGACCTTAAGCTCTAGGACCTTTACTTTGGCAGAAGTAGTGGAAGTAACAAGTGTCATACCTCCTTGTGTCACTGCCATCTTAAACAAACTCTAATCCTCCTTTACCTCCTTCAACTTGGCAGACAAACTAGCAATTGCTTCCTCACACATAACAATTTTAGTAACAAGAGAAGATTATAATAAACTCACCTTTTTGGAAGCATCCGAGGCAAAGATATTGACGGTCTCATTCATCTTTTCTTGAAGTAGAGACTGCTCCTTCTCTAGTTCCTCTACTTTTTGATCCCAGTTATCGATCATCTCCCGATCTTCCCCTACGGTGATCTCCAACTTTGGGAGCCTAGCCATCACTTTATTCATGGTGTCCCTTGTAGTAGACCTTTCTCTTTTTCCCTTGTTAGAAGGAGGAACTCTGTTGACCTCCCTTCTTTCATGGGTAGTCACTTCACTTGAACTAACCACCTCGACTACACCCAAAGGATCTCTAACGTTGCTCTGATACTACTTGTAAAGGGCTTGGACTTTAACTAACACTCGTTTGACACTTGAGTACACTCTTGTTCCCAAGTCAGCCTTCTACACAAAACACTTTGCGAAAGAGAAGAAGGCATGTGGGAGAATGTAAGAACACTTCTAATACAGGACTCTCTCAAGAAAGCTAAAATGTTTACAATGCACTCTATGGCCTTCTATAATCTAAATAAGGCTACCCCTAAGGGGTATTTATACTTACTTCTTCCTAGAATGAACAATTAAGATCTGCTTAATCTAATCGTTGATATTGACCTTCTAGAATTCTCTACATTACTCTACAGACTTCATGTACATTATATATATATCTACAACATTCCATAAGCTTCTATAAGGTTTCATATTGATACACAATATTCCATAAGCTTCACAAGTTTCTATAGTCTTCTACCATATTCCAAAAGCTTCCAGGACTTTCCGTAAGCTTCTACCATATTTCAGAAGCTTTCAAAATCTTCCGTAAGATTCTAATATGTTCTCACTACAAGAAAACAGGACAATTTGCAACGTTTTGAAAACATCACAGAATCTCAAAAAATGTCACAGAATACATTCTGCGACGTTTAAAAAATGTCGCAGAATTTATTCTGTGACGTTTTTTGAGATTCTGTGATGTTTTTAAAATGTCACAAATTGTCCTGTTTTCTTGTAACGTAGCAGAATGTGGTGTAGGCAAAATGTTTCTGCAATGTTTTTAGTAAAATGTCACAGAAAATACAGACATTCTGCGATATTTTAAAAAATGTCACTGAAAGATTGGTCTTTCTGTGGTGTTTTTAAGAAATGTCACAGAAAGTCCCATTCCAACTTTCCACAACGTTTCCTGAAAACGTTGTGAAAAATAACATTCTGCGACGTTTTTTAGGAAACGTTATGAAAGACTTTCTGTGACTTTTTAAAAACGTCACAGAATGTTTTATAAAACGTCACAAATAGAGTTATTTTCTCTTAATTATTAATTTTTTATTTTTTGAAAATAATTTAAATTTAATAAATTTTCAATTTTAATAATTTTTTGAAATAACAAAATTTTTTAAATCTTATTTGTTTAATAACTATTCAATATTATTTATGAATTTTGTTTATTTAATAATTCTTCAATTTTTTAGTATATCATTAATTTTAATAATTATTCATGTATCACAAGAATTTCAATTCTTTGCTGTTCGACTTTGTTAGTTATTCGGTCTTGCATTTGTTGAACTTTTTTATTCAATTCATCGACTTGAGACTATAACTCTTGATCAATGGCCTATATTGAGAAGCAATTTCCAAACCAAACGTAAGATGAGATACAGTATGAGAAAATAAAAAAAGAATGAATCTTATGAATCATTAATAACAATCAAAAACCAACAAACCAGAATAAGTTTGTTTTCAAGATTTTGACATTATCTTGTGATGCCAAACTCAAATCAGTAAAGCTAACACTACTGCTAGCACTTCTAAATTCATTAGAAAGATCTTCGAAAGAAGTGCTTCCTGCACACAGACAACGTGGCCTTGTATTTAACCCATCCATAGGAACAATCTTAATTAAGTGGCAAACTTTTTCAGCATCCCTCTGTAAGGAAAACAATATCTCGTCTTTGAAATACCAAAACATCCAAGTCACCAATAGCCAATATCTCGTCTTCACTTGTTTCCGAGGCTTTCACTAACCAAATCTGTTAATGGGTTAGACCCATGTATATTTTGCATAGAATGACCATGAACAGGCTTTCTTCTGTAGATGTTCTTCAATAAGTGTGGTTGACCTCTGATAAAATCCTCGTTGGCAAACTCCCATTGTTCAGGATCGACTTTTCTAAAACCCTATAGGAAACACAAACAACACATTCAACATAACTTATCTTCACTTGTTTCCGAGGCTTTCACTAACCAAATCTGTTAATGGGTTAGACCCATGTATATTTTACATAGAATGACCGTGAACAGGCTTTCTTCTATGGATGTTCTTCAATAAGTGTGGTTCACCTATGATAAAATCCTCGTTATCAAACTCCCATTGTTCAGGATCGACTTTTTTAAAACCCTATAGGAAACACAAACAAAACATTCAACATAACACCCCCCCCCCAAGGAACGAAAGAAAAATAAAGGTCCACATATAATACCATACAGAAATGTGTAAACAAGATAATCATATTAAATAGAAAGAAAGGTATCAAGAGGACGATTTGACTTACATATGTGTTGAGCTACCTTATAAAGCTTAAAAAGTTATTGTGTGTGAAAAATCTTGGGAGCAAATCCCTTAGAAAGTCTGGTGGATTCCAAACAATAAAGCTCTTATTGCTCCCACTCCATGACACAATTGAATCTGTAGAAGGATCATCCACCATCTTGTAAGTCTTTATGAGGAAAGGTGGCAGCGAAGTTGAGCTAGTGTGAGATTCAACCATTTTAAAATCCTAATATGTAATCAGAAGCACACCATCAACTGCCCTTCTAATACAAAAAGAACTACCTTCGTCAAAGATCAAAGTTCGA
>JAOQMP010000004.1:7080728-7090849 GCA_027563575.1 Erythroxylum pedicellare
AATTAGAATTTAATTTCAATTAAATTACTAAAACGTCCAAAGCTTATTATAAATAGGCTTAAGCTTTATGGAGCTAGCACTTCTTGCTTAACTCTCTCTGTAAGAGTTACAGAGTTCTCTCAACCTACTATGTGGATACTATTAGAGGCCAGACACTTGTGCAGCTACAATAGTTGCGACGAATCAATTTCAGGAACAGTTTGAAGGATACGACAAAAAAAAGATTAAGCTTTGAAATAAGGTACGAATTAAATTTCTGCTTATTATAATTTCTATTGATCATTTTATAGAATTAAATTGATCTTGGTTTTTAGGAAATCAAAAGTCACAAAAAAGTTTTGTGGTTATTCCACTGTAGTCGGGATTAGATCTCAACCCAGTTTCCTAACAATAAGAATTCAAGAATCTATAAAGAGAAAACCAAAATGTTCCATGACAATATGATTTTGAGGAAGTAATTTAAGGTTGGAATGGGTTTTATTGTATAATTCTCAATTAAAGCTTATGCCAAGTAAGTTACGTTCTCAATATATTATTCCTTTCATTTTCATTAAAGTATTTTTTTATGATGCAATGGAAATAAAGAGTTTAGATACTAGAAAGATCTTTAAGATAAATGGACACAAATTGAAATCATTTTATGAGGATATAACAGTCTCAAATTTGATGGACATTAATTTGGCACTTCCCTAATACTTTTAAGATTAAGAAGAAAGAAAATAGCTCCATCAAGTGTAACGACCTTAAACAATAACACTCTTTAGAAGGCAATCTAAATATGAAAATTTTTAGTGGTTTTGTTTTAATTATTTATAAGTTTCATTTTCTTGCTTTTGTGTAGTTTTTTTGTTGGTTTAAGTACAAAATTTGGTCTTTTAGGTAGATTGCTAAAGTTTATAAGGCGAGATCATGCCTTACAAAAATTTTAAGATAATAGACTTTTAACTTCTAGACTACAAAAGTTTCTAAGGCGAGTTCACTACTTATATAACTTAGGTTTAGGATAACATTTATTTAAATTCCTGAATGTTGAAATGAATAAGGTGAGATTATGCCTTATAAATATTAGTGGACTATTTTGTTTTAAGGAACTAATGAGAATTTTTAAAATAAAATATTAGCAAAATTTTAGCACTTTTTATGTTTCATTTTTACTAAAACGACAAACATAAAGACCCTAACATTTTTGTTCTCTTCTTAATAGACACTTCCTAACCGTTAGCCTTCCATGCTATCTGCTCTCACATTGATTACGCCATGCTATTCACCTAGTTGCTATTTCTCCATCGGTTTTTCTTGCGCATTCTCTTCTTTAACTTATTCTATATTTTTTTTAGTATTCGATCATTGGTCCTATTTTAGTCACTGATTTTGCTAATTTGATTAATTGTATCCAGTTAATTCTTTTCACCTATTCATCAGTTTTTCCATTTTATTATTTCTTTATTTTTCATTTTCTCATATGTACTTATTTTTTTATTGTTTTTAATTTTTCTATTTCCATTTTAGTTTTTATTTTTCTTAGTTATTTTCTTGGTTAATATTAGTTGCTTTCATTTTTCTTAGTAGTTCATTACTTGTTGTTATCACTTTTAAGGATAATTGTTTTAGTTGTTAATTGGTTGCTCTAATTGTTGACTAGGATTGGTTTATTTGTTGACAAATGTTATATCAATAGGGAGAACAAAGGTTAATAATAAAATAGTGGCAAACACTTAATCTATAGTGAATCTACTTGAAAAAAATCTTTCAAAGACTGTACTGACCACTAGTGTTAATCAGAAGCATGCTCAGATAGCTATGGATTCCTCTATTTTGGCACTATTTGAGTCTGACGTTCATGGACACCTTCAATTCTAAAGAGAGGAAACAAAAGCATGTTGTTGCTAAAACTTGACAAATTAATTCATGTAAGTATATGCTTTACCCTTCTTTAAATGAATTAAATATCAAGGAAAATTTTACAACTTTAATTGATGATATGAGTTGGAAAAAATTGTGCAAATTAAATATTTAGACTTTTATTGAACTGCATAGGAAGTTTTATAATGTTTTTAAATTTTATAAATCTGGTAATTTCACTCTAAGTTGTCCTAATATTGTGTAATATTAATTACTGAGTAAAGAATTTTAAAAAATATCTTTTAATTTAATTTGACCTTAGGGTTTGTAATTGATGATTATGCTAATTCTACCGAATATAATGAATCTATTGTAGAGTATGGTGATTTAAATCTTTAGAAGTTTAAAAATCAACGTCCTTTAATAAGTTTGTGAATCATCTAAGTCAATCTGAAGGAAGTCTTTTTAAAGAATTTAAATGGGCTTATTTAAAACATTTTCTTGCTTTTAATTATTCAAAGAGGAAGGCTATAACTTGTACATGTAATAAAGCTTAATTATTCTTTATTTGATGCATGGTACATAAAATACATGTTAATTTGGGTGCTTAGTTAGCTATGTAAAGTATTGTTTTATCATTTAACAAGAATTTGTATCTTAGTTCTTTATTTACTCACTAGTTTGTTAATATTAACTTGCTTGATATTATTAAAAATGATATACATGTAACTTGTGAGATGGAACTTTTAGACATTACTTGTTTGAGCAACATGATGTTGAATCAAAAATAGAAGAAGCAATTTCATTTTGTGTCATGTGATTCCTCTTAAAGAAGTTCACCATTATATGAACACGAGGATTTAGATGTTCAACAACCTCTTTTTCTTTTAGTAACACCTATATGTCACAAGTATAATCTTCAGCTAGAGAGGTTGAAGCATAAAATTTTTAAAATGGAGAAGAAATGCTTTGTTTGAATTTATGAGGGTGAGAACTTCATGTCCACCTACAACGTAATGAATTTAGTTTTAGAAGCTCACAACTAAAGGGATTATCCTAATCTTTCTCTTATTTTATGTTGATTACTTTTTTTGAATGTAATCATATTATATATACAATGGGAAAATGTAAGATTTATATGTGGGGAAGAGTTAATGTATATGTCATTTTAAAATATGTCCATATTTTTCTTTTATGAAATATGTAATTTGTGTTTGGACTTTTGAATAGTATGATTAATATATGTTGATTATTCCTTATAGCAATTAAATTTTTTTTATTGTTGTTTAGAAATAGTCATTAAGTTATGATATATTTTTTGTTTGAGTTTTAATGTACATGATTAGTGTTTTTCTATAAATTACTTAAAGTATCACTTTGTTTTTATTGAATGAAAATGTGTAAGACTTGAAACATTTTGATACCTATAGGAGATTTTGACCCTAAGAACGATTCATTACATTTATGCTCATAGTTTTTTCTTTGTTGTGTGTTATCAAATATGACTTATATACGCTAGAACTTGCTATTAGTATACATTTTGATACCATATTTATAGTAAATTTATGCATAGAGATGATAGGGACATTTAGTTATAATTATTCTTGTACAAAAGCCTACCTTAGTTTTTACCCTTAGAGAATCAATTTGAGCCTTGACATTTCTTTTTGTTTTTCATATATACCTTGTTTCAAGCTGCTTTTTTTCCCTTCCATTGATTTTCTAATAATTTTGAGCCTTAAATTGATTGTATAAAGCTTATTTGCATAAGATTTTAACCATTTCATGAAAAGTAAATTAGTTGCTTCAAGTTGTACAAAATTTTATAGAAAAGGGGAAAAGTATTTTTTTTTTAAAATCTCCTCTTTGATGTTTCTTGTTCTAAAAAAGAATAAATAAAAGACTATGATATGATTAAAAATATGTTATTTGCATCTTGTGAATTTTGAACTGATTTAAGTTATAATTATGTAGATAAAATTGTATGGTTCTTTCAATTTGTTAAACCTAAAATTTCCTTTCTTGGTATACCTTTACCTAAATCACATTACAACTGTTATCATAAACCTTTGATTTATACATTAAATTCACATTTGTTGGTGGTGAAGATATGATTCATGAGCAAGGTTCTAGAAATAACTTGATATGCTTTCAACTGATACTTTAATGAACTCTAAACATTTTAAATGCTTAGAGTGAAATTCACAAAAGGGTGTTAAGTCTTGTTTTATTTTATTTTGATGGAATTAATGAGATGTTATGTTTTTATTCTAAAAATTTATCTTACAAGTGTTTATTCTGTTAACTGCTATTTTATCTTAAACCTTTAATGTATATAAACTTTTACGATATTTTTGGATTACATGAAGGAGGATGAGAGGTCAATAAAAGGATGATTGATATATTGAATTGATATATGCTTATGGCCAAGCATAAACCTAATGTGGGGGATTTGATAAAATGTGATTAGACCAAATTAATTAGAATTATTTCTTTTGTTTTGGTTAATTTTGGTGCTTAATTAGTAAAACTAATATTTATTTTTTTTTAGGAAATGGAAAATGAAGATTGGACTAAATTTAGCTTGAAATATCTAATTGGAGCATCGTTTGTCAAAGATGTAAGTTTTGGGAGGATGAAGTAAAAGAAGATACATTGTTGAAACTGATAAGATGAGATCTCACCTAGAGCAAACTCACTCCACGAAGTTTAGTCTAATTAGAATACTTTATTTTCAACTTTATTATATAGGGATTTTGATTTGTTTTAATTATTATCTCTAAAGATATGTTGCTATATGAACAGTAAGAAATACTAGGTAAGCTAGAATATTAATAGACTACATTTTTGAAAAGGGAAGAACACGTTATTATCTATTTTTCTTTAATCTTTTCTATCATATTGTTGTGAGGAAAAGATAGTCATTAATGGTTAAATCTAAATTTTTTGATTCAAGAGGAATTAAAACTCCATATTTAACTTTGGGAGGTTTTGTTCTAAACTTGAATTTTATTTTAATTCAAGTATTTCTTATTTTTTATTTTCTATTTAATGAGTAATTAATATTGATTGGTCTGAAAAATTAATTCATTATTAATTATTCTATTGCTATTAATAAGTTCAATGATCTTTATTTTTCATGAATGATTGGTACAAGTAGCAAGTTTTTGATTAAATGCTAGGTTTGAATTAGTTAGTTTAAGAAAATTGGGACTTATTATAGCTATCCTAATAGGTTTCATATTAAATGCTTGAGTTATGAAAAATTATTCTTTTTAGAGGAATTATCAAAGTTATAATTAGATGAGATCCTTTCCTTAAATCAGAGTTAGTAAAAATTAAGTTTTTTTTATTTTTAATTTATTGTGCCTTCCTATTAATTTTATTTATTTAATTAAATAATTCTAAACCCCCTCCCCACTATGTTTTTTCAATTGAAATTAAGAAATTAATATTTATTTCTCTTAGGATTTGAACTAATTCTATGACTACTATGATAATTTAGTGAATCAGAGCTTAATTTTGAAGGCTTCGACAATATATTCAAGTAGCAACATGATTATAATGAGCAATAACTCTATGAAGAGGGTACTCAAGAAATAACAACGTAGGCTTTTATAGAATTCTTGGGGCAATTTATAATAAAAATGTTATATAAATATTTTAATATTTTATATAAGAAGATTTTAATTATTTAAATACAAGGTTTTAGGTTTATAAAGAGATCACTACCTTTTTGTTTGGCTAAGAACCCAAAGATTATTCTTTAATATACTATTATTAGAATAATAATAAAAATCATGTTAGTATGAGTAAAACTCATAAAATGTGGAAGGAGATACAATCTTAGAGTTATTTATTTATCACTATAAATTACTTAACAAAGCTATTATATAGTAATAAATTATAAAAATAAAGATTAGTGCCTCTATCTTCTTAGTTATTTGATGGTCCATCTCGCTCTATCTTTGGTTATACCATGTTAATGCTTTCTTCCTAACATTGTTTATATCTTGAACTAGAACTTCAAGCCCTTTTATCATTTTTTCCAAGTTATTCTAATACCAATTATACCAATTTTGAACTAGCATCGCTCACTATTAAACCTGACATGTCATTTCTGTATGTTTGCCTCAACATAATCTTTCTATCCCCACTAATACATCTTTCTTCTAAGACTTGAAGTGGGAAATATAAAAAATCTCAATTTTCAAATACTATATCCTCTAAGGTTATTCTAAAGTTTTTACTATTTTTACTAAGCATATGAAACTTGCAAAATTCTATATTCTCATGTTTTTCATCCTTCAATAAGAACTCTTTATGAAGTTCCATCATCTCTTTCTCACCAAGATGATTTACCTATATGTAATATACTATAGCATTATTATCCTTCTGCCTTGAAGACTAATAAAAAACTACCATTCTCATTATTTTCTTTCCCATTAAGACATAGATATTATGTTGTAATTTTCCTTCTCTTCACATTCAAAACACCCTTTATCACCTTAGGTTATCCACAATCACTAGGAAACTTATACTCTTGAATATTAATAGTATCTTTGGAAATCAAAATTTAACGAAACTCAAGAATATACTAGGCATCTAATATTGTAATAATTTCGTCATACATTTTGATCCGCATTGAACCACTTCCTTTGACAACATGCTCTGCATCATCACCTAATTTGATAATATGGTTCTATTCTTTAAAAGAATATAAGTTATCCTGATTAAAATTCATATATTAAGAAGTGTTGTGTCTATCACCCAATATTTTGTAGAATCAAAATTACTTTTAGTCAAAACATCAATACCTGTTTCATCCTCTTTATCAGAACTCTTTTGGACTACAACAACACTTGCTTTTCAATTTAATTTCATTTTTCATTTTTTATTTTTTATATGGACAATCCCTTTTAAAATGCCCTTTTTCTTTACATTTAAAGAATCACACAACTTTATCCTTCAATTTGGATCATAACTTACTCCAATTTTTAGTATCATTTTCCTTATTCCTTCCTCTATCAACTATCAGACCTGTATTTAATCCACCTTCTTATATACGAAAGGCCCTTTTTTCAATTCTTAAGAATGTAGAACATCCTTAACATCGCTGAAAAAAATAGTCTCTCTATTATACAATACAATATTAACAAAATTCGTATATAAACTAGGCAAGGAATTCAAAATAATTATATATTGATCCTTATCCTCAATTTTAACCTTAGTGCCTTATAAATCTAAGATAATCTAATTAAAATTATCTATATAATATTTTTCATGTGTAATTTTTGTTATCCTTAAGGTATACAAAATGATACTTTTAATATAAACAATTTGTAGTGATTTCCTCTAATAGTTACTTTTTAGTCATTTTCATAATAAAGCAACAATTGTTACATAAACTACCTCTCTTAGGAGCTCCTCACTGATGAAGACAGTAATAAAGTCATATAATCAATAGAAGTTGAAGGAGTTAGTATATACTTTTTTTAAAGGATAACTTGATAAACATCAATCTATTTAGGAAATTCCAGAAGAAGTCCTAAACTCTATTAATTCCATCACTGAGCAAGAACAATAAGAGATGATCAAGGATGTCATAAAGGAGGATATTAAAGAAAATTGTTTTCAATCCATCCATATAAGATCCATAGGCCTGATGGATTTAATGGGAGATTTTTCCAACAGACATGAGATTTCACAAGGGGCATTGTTACAAGAGCAAATTAGGAATTTTTCAAAGCAGTAGACTTCTTAAGGAACGGAACAAGACCTAAATCTGTCTAATTCCAAAGTATAAAAATGTAAGAAAATTGACATAATATAGGCCCATTTCCTATTGTAATGTAGTATACAAATTAATTTAAAAAATTGTGGTAAATAGAATCGGGAACTACCTAAGCAACATCATAAACCCAACCTAGAATGCATTTATGCAATGCAAAACTATTGCAAACAACATATTTCTATGTTAGGAATTACCTAAAGGATATAACTTGAGTAAATATATTAGAAGTTGTAGATTGAAAATAGACCCGATAAAAGCCTATGATTCAATCAGCTAGAGGTTCATTACTTAAATACTTTAGGCTACAGGTTTTCCTATTAATTCAGCTAATGGATTAAGGAATGCATAAACACTCCATCATATTCCATATTGACAAATGATAGCTAATAATGCAATTCAAGGCTATTGGAGAACTTAGGCAAGTAGATCATTTATCCCTTTACCTGTTTGTACTTGGAATGGAGGTCCTAATCAGTATAATGGATCATAATATATCCAAAAATCTTGAATTTAAGTATAGATGCAAGTAAGTGAAACTTTATCCTCTATTGATTATAGATGATGTGTTGTTCCTATATAGAACTGATCAATCAACCATTGACGTAATATTAGGCACATTGGGTAGGTTAAAATCTCTATTAGGGCTAGTTTTTTATTATCTAAAAGCTTAATATAATTATATGTTGATGTGGATCTATAAGTGGCAATAAGGGCTACAAATCTAGGAATCAATTATACCAGGTTTCCTTTTAAATATTTGGTAGTTCCCATTACTCAACAAAAACTTAGTGCAATATATTACTTCCTTCTAGTGGATTCATTAATATGAGATTGAATATTAAAGCTACAGATTTATGATCTATGGTGGAAGACTTCAACCGAACATATAAATACTCAACAATAAGGCAACCTATTGGTTAGCTCATTTGGCACTCCCCTAACCATCTTGAAATCCATAGATAAGTAGATGAGGGATTTCCTTTGGAAGGGGTCAAGCAATCAAAAGAAGGCTCCAATAGTGAAATGATATAATGTTTGCACTCCTAAGCATTTAAGTGGCTTAGGAATCACTTCCATAAAAACTATAAGTAGAGTACTATTGGCCCAAAAGCTATAGGACTATGAAAGGATAAAGAGGAATAATAAGTGAAATGGGTACATATTGTCCATATCAAGAAGAAGAATATATGGACCATTAATCTTAACACAAGCATGTCTAAGACACTTAGACAAATACTAAATGTGAGGCAATGGATGCAAAAAACAATAAAGCATAAATCTAGAACAACTTATATGGATACTTAATAAGTCACTAGTATTCTCTACAAAAGCTTGCAAGAATTTCCAATAAAGAACATCAAAAAATAAGGTGCAGTGGAGTCAATTGGTTTGGTACCAAGATATGAGTCCCTTATAGTCATTTATTCTATGCCTTGGAATAGGAGGGCACCTTCCCATAAGGACAACATCAAGTTCATTATAAATTCCAAAAACTATTAGTTATACTCAGTACAACTAGAAAATATAGAGCATATGATCACTCAATGCAATTACACTAAGGCAATCTGGAGTAAGATCACCTATTTGCTAAAAAAATCTGATGCAACTGATTGGAATGGAGTAACTGAATGGGCCTCAATAGTAAAAATGGGGAAAAAAATCAGATTACAAGTCAGTGAAGATCAATCTTGTTGCAATGGTATATAACTTAAGGAATTTAAAGCTAAAACTAAAACTTATGAGCAAATATTCCACAAAATTATAATGCAATGTAGATAATCCATTATAGGCAGGGGCTACAGCATAAACTCACTCAAAACATAAAGGAAAGATGAATGTTGGAATAGGTTTTAATGTGAGATTATTTTAGCTATTAGCCTCTTGTATTTGATAGAAGGCTTTTTGTGAATGTGTATAGATTTTTGTATTGTAAATATCCTTATTATTAACATTAATGAATTAAATTTGGAAAAAAAATTTATTGTTTTTAGCACCCTTAAATTCTTTAACAGTTTCTATTCTCCTCCTAATGTTGCTACACATCCTTACTGAACAAATGCAACCTTTATCTTCACCTTCTATACAGTAAAATCTTTCGATCCATTGAATTTCTTAATATTAAACTTTTAAAGAGACATTTTGATAGCAAAACCTATGCATACCAATTGGTTTTTATACCAATTATTGCTAAACGGAAGCAATATAAAAAGAAAATAAATGGAACAAAAAATTTTTTACATGCATTGACCAATTATGTGCCTATATTCATGGGCAAGGAGATATACTTTGTTGGATTATGAATTTTTCTAAATTTCTTATTAATTGTTTAGTGATTTATTCATGCTTGGTTGTTTGTTTAATTATCATTATTATTAATTTTTTTAAAATTGGGTCATTAAATTAGCAAGTATGAATAGAAATTAGAAGTTTAATATTGGAATGAAGTGTTAGAAATTAAGTTAGCTTAAATAGTTAGTAGGCTTGT
>JAOQMP010000004.1:7107559-7117961 GCA_027563575.1 Erythroxylum pedicellare
TTAACCCTCTCTGTAAAAGTTACAGAGTTCTCTCAACCTGTTCTGTGGATACCGTTAGAGGCCGGACACTTGTGCGGTTACGGTGGTTGAGACGGATCGGTTTCAGAAACGGTTCGAGGGATGCATCAAGATAAAGATCAAGCTTTGGAATAAGGTACGGATTAAATTTCGCTTTATTTTGATTCGTGTTAATCATTTTATAGAATTAAATAGATCTTGGTTTTCGGAAAATCAAAAGTCACAAAAAAGTTTCGTAATTATTCCGCAGCAGTTCAAATCAAATCCAGACTCAATTTCCCAACAGTTGATTCTTTATCAATCTTCTCCTAAAGAGCTCTTGTAAATTAATGAACAATTCTTTGCATTGCATTTCTTAAATTTAAGGACAAGAAATGACACAAGTTTAGGATCATGGTTGCTTCATCTAGTTGTTTTCTTCACAATATTTGTGTGTAGAAGCTACAAAAAGAATTGCAAGCTCCACATCTTTGATCTCCTCGTCAGGAAGACCTGGCTGAGAAGCAGCAGCATCAAACAACAATTTAAGCGTAGAGATCTTAACGCTTTACTTGGAGAAAGTAATCTGAAGCTCTATCTTGATATTCTCATCAATTCTTGAGTTGATAATGTATTATAGGAGCCAAGGATCAAGTGAAAGCTCGCATTATTCTACTCTTTCCTCGGTCGCATTCTTGAAGAGAGACGGGCTTCAACAGTGGAGGTGTCGACGATTTGTGATCCATCATGGAGCAGTGAGAAGAATTTAAGGTATGAAAATTCTAGATTTTTGTTAGTCCACGTGTCAGTCAAGCTTATAATCTATAAAGTCACAAAATAATAAACAATACTGTGTTAACATTGATATAGTATTTAACTAACAACTAATCACGTCAAATTTTTCATTCTATTTTGTACATTTTAAAATGTTACGTTTCAAGTTAAACAGTTTAAAATACAGAATAAATGTTGAAATTCAAAATACCCTGTTAACAGTATCATCAAATGTATATATACTTTTATTGAATAAAAAATATTTAATTATAAAATATATTTAACACTGACATTTAATTTATCTAATTTTTCTGTAATTTAATTGCACCAAATAATTGAAATATGTTATATTTTCCTCCAAATTAAGTACTGAGCTTCTACATGACAACATACAACGCAATGTATGTGTTTAATTATCACATAGATTAAAAAGGTTTTTTTGGAATTTTAAGATATATTATTCAAATGCGATAAATTCGTCATGTTCTAAATAACTAATCATTTAAAAGTTATTGACAATTCCAATTTATTTGCAACTTAATTTCGTTAAAACATGACACTAGTTATTTTGTGATTTCCTCTATTAGCACGAGGCTTTTAGGTATTTATTCCCTAAAATGAGAAAAAGTATAGCAATGTTAGATTTAGATCCGTTGTAAAATTCTTTTTCTAATAAATGAAATTCGAATTGAACAAAATTATTTATTATAAAAATATCAATCTACTTTAAAGTATTAATAGCACCTCAATACTCAAGACATTTAAGAATATGCAATCATGAACATATAAATATTTTGGGAGATAAATTTCTAAGTTCTGCGATACAAACTGCTCGATTCTTATTTTCATCTTTACTACAGAATTCTTTGGACCAATAAAGCGTGAAAGAAAGGAAGAGATGTAGTACAAAATTGCAGAGGTCAGACCATGTGGGGAACGTGTATTTAAATTAAGCAATTTGTTTCCATTGTCAACCGATTCAAGTGACTTCGATAAGACGACATATCGGTCGACGACAACGGAGGAGGAGGAGGAGATGAAGAAGAGTTCGGTGTTAAAAAAGACCATCAGAGACAGGTATAGGGACAATAGGAGGAGCGGGAAAAGGAAAACTATATATGCTCGTGTCATTAGGGTGCTAGCTTTGTGCTTATCTTTAACGGTCCTTCTAGCTCCTGTTGCTTTGTTCATGCACTGGGTTGTTTGCTGTCATCGTCACATTGTTCCGATCATCGATAACTACATCGTTGCTCTCCAATGGGCCCCATGTTCTTCAATGCTTAACTCGGTAACTATTTCTTACGTTGCCCTCTAATCACAACTCCCACAATTTCAATTAAGAATAATCAACTAATCTCAAGCAAACCGATCACAATAATTGATACTCAAGCAATGTAGATGACAAAAAATTAAAAGAACACCAAATATATGTAAAAATAATCTCCGGAGTATAAGAAAAAATTATAGGTTAAACCGACAAATAAATTTACTGAGTTAAATAAAAACTTACAAGATTTTAAGTTTCAAACTATTAACTCTTACTCGAAACTACACCACAATATAGCAACAAGTAACCCCAACCAAATTTTAAGATTGAATAGAAGTTGATAGCTTAAATCAACCCACCCCAAAACCAATCCTAAAACAACAAAAGAAATGATAACTTGTAACTAAAGAAAATATCAATTATGGAATGAGAAAGACTTCTCTAATTTCACACTCCTCAACGATTTCCTTTTTTTTTGACATTCTTTTCACTCATAAAGATGACCCATATGTTTTGCCCATTTTATAATCTAAAATATTTTTTTAATCGGACACGACCACTTACGTAGTCATGTACATTGACCATGTCTATCATTCTTCCAACATTAAAAAATGTATACAATTTCAGTTAGTCACACGGTCTACTTATATGGCTGAGTATGCTAGGGAAACGAATGTGTCTATCTCCATATGGTTGTGTATGTCTTGACCTCTTACCATCCACCCGTAAACATTTATAGTAACTTACATAGTCTCACATATGGCCATGTAAGTTTTTAAAATAAAACATGATCGTGTCTTTAAGAGATAGCTTTAAATCAATGATTTTTTTGTCTTGACTTCGCTCTTTCATCAGTCTTACGATCCATGAAGGTATCTAAGATGTGGCTTCGATAAAGGTTTAACAAATTGAAGGAAATCATGCAAACTTATCTATATAAGTTTTAACTTAAATCACTCTACAATTTACTTGATTTATATAGCATTCTTTTAATCACCTCACCATTTTTTATTTTGCTTTTTTCTTTTTAAAATTTTTTGGAACAAGAAGTATCAAAAAGGATGTTCTTTTTTTGCTATATTTCTCCCAAATTCTATAAAAATAGAGAAATCAAAACATTGCAACTTAAATCAATTGATTTAATTTTTATGAAAAAAAGGTTAAAATCCTATGCAAATAAGTTTTATGAGATTCTTTCAATTTAAGGGCTCAAAATTAATGTGGAAGTCAATGAAAGGAATGGTAAATGTGGCTTGTAACAACATTAATATACAAGTTGTAACATCTTGTTTTCTCCATATTAAGGGTTAGAATCCTAGAATATTGAATATGATAGATAATATTGAGAAAATTAGGAAATGTATTTTATGCTTATGCATAATATTAACATAAACATACGTGATTTTGATTTTTCTGTACATGTTACAATGACTGTTCATGCACTCATTTGTCATTTTTCAGATATAAATAACTTTTAAGTGATTATGATGTGAATAGTGAATATTTTGTGTTGAAATTGAATTTGGCGAGTATAATTATTGATTTAGAATTTTTGGTGAAATTTTGGAAATTTTTAAGAAATTATGAGTATTTTTGAACTAGGAAAAATGTCAAGTGACAAAATAATTAATTTATAGTAATAGAAATAGGTGATGAATGATAGTAGAAATATTGATGTGGGATATTAGGATTTAAAGACAAATGTCATAGAAATTAGAAATTGGGTGACTAATGGACTAGAGATTAAATGGTATTAAGTACCATTATTAAAAGTGGTTAATTTATTTTCAAGTGGTAAGTGTATGACACGTGTTAGGACAACCACCAAGCAATTTTTACCTTGCTTTTAACCCACCCACGACATTTACTTTTGAAAGATCATCTTTTTCTTTGTCTTTCACGTTGGCCATATGCTTTCTTCTTCATCATCATCTTTCTCATTTTCTTCACTCATGACCATCTCGCTCTCACCCTCATCACGTTGAGTTTTTGCTATCCTTCACCTTGTTTCTTCAAGATCCTTACTATCTCTTCATCTTGTTACTAAAAACCTAACCTATTCCTTCTTGAAGAGTTGATGATTACATAACGTTGGAGGCTAAGGTTTAATGATGATTTTGAAGAGTTTGGAGTTTTATCAAGTAAGTATCATATTGTTCTTCATGATTTGTTGGATAAAACATGTATGAAGATAGTTAGAGGTTAAATGATTATAAAATGGTGTTTTATGTATGTTGGAATGTGGGTAAAGAAATGAACATATCGGTATCTTATTTTTGTGTTTATGATGATCGATACTTCATAAGTTATTGAAGAGATGAGTTTGAAATAGAAAGATCATTAAAAATGGTGTAGAAAAAGTGCAAAAAATTTTGATAGATAAATGGATGTTTCATGTTCTGTTTTCAATGCATATTAATGTGGATCTCCACTTGAGTGTTTTGGAGATGAACTAAAATGATTCTAGATTTAAAGAAAGGAAGTAATGTGGTGTCTTGAAATAGGAAGAATTAAGGTGATAGTTAGAAGTTAAATGAATGTGAGATTGGAGTTGAGCATGTGCAGAAAGTTGTTGATGAATGTATATATATATATAGATGTTCTGTTTTTGGTGTTATGATCAAACATAGAATATGATTTGTTTGTGATTGAAATTGAGCTGAAATAGAGGTGAGAATGAAGAGGAAATGAACTAGAAAAGATAATATATGCATAAAAATTGACTTTGAATTCTATCTCTAAGGGTTTTAAAATTTAGCTTCAAATTGAGTATAGTGTGCTGTCACAGTTTGGGAACAATCTGTAGTGTTTTAGGTATAACTTGCAGAATATTGAACCAAACTTCATGAAATTAGTGTCATTAGAAACTTAAGACATAAAGGAACATTTTTTTGAATGATTTATTGCCTAAATACCTCATTTTATTTATCAAAATGTCCATGCAAAATTGACCTAAAAATTTATTTTGAGAAAAACTATAATGATGCTTGAATAAGGGAATGATCAAGTAGTGCACGATCGTGATAGAGTGGAAACATCAAGAAGTTGCACAATCGTGCACAAGCATGATCGTGATAGAGAAGGATCATTTGGGGTTGCACGATCATGCACAAACACGATCGTGCACTGCTGTTTGATATCTTTCAACACTCTTCACTCTTTTAACTATAACTCCTTCTCCGGACCTCCGATTGACTTGAAATTTGAACCACAAGCTCCTCACACATTATCCTTCCTCTCTACCAAAATTCATTGTCATATAAATTCACTATGAAAGGACTAGTAAATGGTTGATTGATGAACTTAGGAAAATCAAGTTTCGCAAGATATGATATATGAATGATTATAAGATGTGAATTAAGGAAATATACCCAGGATTGTCATTGAGCATGCATTATACATGTCATATATACATATGTATATGATTGAGTATTTATGAAAATGTGCAAATTAGTAATATGAAAATGTGTATGTATTGCATTATATAGAAGACCAATTAGAGCGATAACATTCAGACATTACCGGGACGTCATGCCAATAGCTATCTGGAGCATACTGTAAGTAAGCTAGATCATCTCACATTAAATTATTGTGTTGTTTAAATTCTAAATTGAATTATTATGTGATGTGAATGTGTTGATTCTGGACATTGAATGTGTGAGGTGATTGATGAATGAATAATATATTGGAAGTGCTCATTGTATGTGAATTTGATAGAATATGTGATACTCAACTTAATTGTTGAATATTGAACCTAGGTCTGATGGTGAATGTGAATGTGAATGTGAATGCGAAAGAAAATTAAGCACAAGTGCGTGATTGAATACATAGGATGCATTTCACTACATAAATGCATGATAACATAAAGGTAGTTGTGACCAGAGTCGCCAGTGAAATAGAGCTTCAAGCTCATAATGTGGTAAGAGCCTCTGGATCACTATATATAATGAGCGTATCTCCAACGGATAAGGGACGGTTATTAATAAGCCTAGTATCCGTAATAGATATGGGATAGTGAAAAAAAACACTCAGTTATAACAAAGTAATAAATAAATATGAGTCTCATGAACATTGCACATACAATTGAACATTGTATGGACCGTTATAAATGTAAAAAGTGAATAAGTGGCAAAGTGTTATATGGTGCTATTTGATAACTGGTGAAAGATGTGCATTATATGATGACATGAATGGTTTGTGAACTTGAAACATAAATTGTATGTGTTATGTGTTATATGTTATAAGTGAGCCATCGATGATGGGTAGCTCACTGAGTTCGCAAAACTTATTAAAATTGGAACATTGACTTTTCAAGTACGAGTGAGCAGACTTAGCTTCTAAGACAACTTAGAAGAGATCTAGTACTGATTTTGGATATAAGAAAATGGCTCAAAAGTTAGTCAACTAAGACTGAAGGATTTAGATAGAATTTTGTATAGTTCCTCATTTATACAGCATATAACATATTTTGTAATAGAGTTGTAAACTTTGATAGTTCTTTGATATTGTATATAAGGATGAAGTATGTAATGCTACAATGTATATTCGATTTTATTAAATGAAAATGAGGTATTTGTTTTTAAATATTGTGATAATTACATTTTAAATGATAATGTCATGATTAAGTTAGTGACATGATTGCTCTAGCATACTACTCTTATAGGATACGTACTCAGATATCCTTCAGAATGTCGGGTATGTGTCCTATGAGAGTGGGGTGCTACAGAAGTAAAGAATTAAAGTGGACTTTTATAGGTCAAAAATGGCTATACTTAAGTAACCCTATCATCTCCATGCATAAATTCACTAAAAATATGGTCTTAAAATGTATACAAGAGTAAGTTTTAGCAAAAACAAGTCATATTTGATAACACAGAGCAAAGAAAAATGTATGAGCACAAATGTAATAAGATGCTCTTAGGCTTAAAAGCTCACAAGACTATCAAAATGCATCAAATCTTATAATTTTTAGTTAATAAAACCAATGAGATACTTTAAGTACTTTAATAAAAAGTAATATTAATGCTTGTCTCTTTTATGCATTAAAATGCAAACAATAATTATATCCTAACTTAGGGACTATTTCTAAACAATAAAAAAAATTATGTTGCCTCGAAGAATAATCAATATATGAATCATAATATCATGAGTTTAAACACAAATACCATATTTTACCACAAAAATAAGACCCATTTAAAACAAGTTATATACACTTACTCTCCTTCATACCTAAATTATACATTGTCCCCAATGTATTCATAAGATGCTCACATTTCACAAATTAATCAACATAAAAATAAGTCAAACATTAGAATACTCCTATAAGTTATGAGCATCTGAAATGAAATGCACTATGGTGTAGGTAAACATAGAGTTGTCACCCTCATGAACTGGAGCAAAGAATCTAAATCCTTCTCCATTTAGAAATTTTATTTTCTAACCTCTCCAAAAAAAAATGTCACACGTGTCAAATTGATGGTGCTAAATGATACAGAGGTTATTAAACATCTCAATACTCTTATTAATGTGATGGAGAATTTCTTAGGTGAGGGTCACATGACATATAATGAAAATTTGTTTTTTATTTATCAATCAAACTTATCCTACTCAAACAAGCACTATCCAAAGGTTCCATCTCATAGGCTATATATATATATATACACACACACACATGTATATATATATAGCACTATCCAAATATATATATCAGCGTTAGCAATATCAAGCAAGTTAAGATTAATAGCCAAGTGAGTAATCAAAGAACCAAGATCCAAATTCTTGTTAGATGATTAAACAGTGTTAAATTACATAACCAACCAATCACCTAAATTATCATAAACTTTATGTACCATGCACCAAATAAAGAATAATTTAATCTTCATAAATATACAAGTTATAGCCTTCCTCCCTAAATAATTAAAAGCAAGAAAATGTTGCAATTCACTCTCTCAGGCTTTTTAAGATAGCTACCATTAGATTGGATATAATGGTATATAAACATATCAAAAGATATGAAAGAGGACGAGAGGCTTTTTAAAGTATGATTTATGTATTAAATTAATGCATGCTCAAGGATAAGCATAAGTCTAATGTGGGAAATTTTGAAAAGATGTAATTCAATTATATTAATTAGATTCATCTCTTTAGTTTTAGATTAAGTTTTGGTGCGTAATTAGTAAATTCAATATTTGTTTTATTTCAGGAGGTCACAAGTAGAGATTGGATCAAATTTGTCTTCAAACATCTCATTGTAGCAATATTTATCAAAGTTATGAATTTTGGAAGGATTCAAAGATGATAGATTGCTAAAGAAGGTAAGGTGAGATCATGTTTAGAGCCAAATTCAATGTAAGAAGTTCAGTTCAATTAAGAGACTTATTCTCTGCCTTATTGTATAGGGATTTTGTTTGTTTACAAGATTATCTTTGTAATATTAAAGGAAGTTTGTTTTTAAGAGGGAAGAAAGGAGGAAAATGTTGATAAGATGTTATTTAGTTATATTAATTAGATTCATCTCTTTAGTTTTTGGTGCTTAACTGGTAAAATTAATATTTATATTATTTTAAGAGGTGACAACTATAAATTGGACCAAATTTGTCTTGAAAGTTGAAATATCTCATTGGAGCATTATTTGTCAAAGCCACAAATTTTAGAAGGATAAAGTCAAAGATGACAGATTTTTAAAGTGAGTAAGGCAAAATTACGCCTAGAGCCTGATTCACTATAAAAAAGTTTAATTTAATTAGGAAACTTATTATCAACCTCATTATATAGAGATTTTGATTTGTTTAAAGGATTTATTTATGGAATATTGAAAGAAGTTAGTTTTTGAGTGGAAGGAGAGGAGGAAAATGTTACATACACACTCTACTAGTCTCTTTTGTCTTTCTTTTGTTTTCTATTCTTCTTTCATCTATCTATAATGTGGAACAATAGTCATATGCAGCTAAATTTGAATTTTCTTATCCAAGAGAAACCAAAACTTTAGGTGTAATCTTGGGAGGTTTTGTTCTGAACCTAAATTTTTATTGCAATTCAATTATTTCTTATTTCATGTTCTTTTATTTCACAAGTAATTAATATTGTTTGATCTTATACATTAATTTAATATTGATTATTCTATGGCTACCTATAAGTTTAGTGATATGTAATTGTCATGAATGATTAGTACATGTAGCAAGTAGGTTACTTAAGCATTTCCATATTTAACTTATGAGAAACGAAAAACTAAATTATATAAAAGTAACTATCTTAATTATTTAATTTAAAGTTTAGTGTTTTTCATTAAGCTTATTACTATAATTAAATAGAAGTACCTATCTTAATTATTTAATTTAAGGTTTAGTATTATTCATTAAGCTTATTACTATCATTTAGTTGACATAGAATTTTATCATACACAATCTATTAATGGAAAGTTTTGGTTTGAATACTAAGTTTGAATCAATTAATTTAGGAAACTTGAGATTTATTATTGCTATATTGATAGGTTTCGTACTAACTGCTTGAGTTGTAAAAAATTATTCTTTTTAGATTAATGGTTGAGAGATATTCTTGGTGAATATTTGATTACAATAAGTTAGCTAAATTAGATCGTAATTAGATCATATACAACTGTAATTAGCTAAATCAAATAAGGACCTTATCATGTATAGCTATAGGTTCCTAGAATAAAAATCTGTAAAGTTTATATATTATGTGACAATGTAAAGTTAAAGATATGTAATACCTATTCCTTTATTCAAGTTCTATTTTCTTTATGGTATCAAAACACCTTAACAAGAATAAACCCTAGCCTCCATCCCTCTAAGACAACTATGTTTAACATTAAAGAATCCTTTAGCCACCCTACTCAGCTTATTACTACTCATAATCTTACCATTGAATCCCACTCCATTTAGGTTACCTCTATACTATTGAATGGAGAAAATTTTCTTCATCAATCTCAATCGGTATTAATGTACATTCGCGGAAGAGGGAAGATTGGCTACCTAACTAGAGATAAAAAGGAACCTGTTGTAGATGATCTTGCACATACAATATGGGATGCAAAAAACGACATGGCTGGTGAAATCAATAGAGGAAGACATTAACTCCAGTTATATATGCCACTATAAGGCCAAGGAGTTATGGGACAATGTCCATCAAATGTACTCTAATTTAGGATATCAGTCACAAGTATATGAGCTGACTCTAAAATTGGGTCAAATTAGTCAAGGTGAGGATAATGTTACCAAGAACTTCAATTCCCTAAAGTGTGTATGGTTGGATCTACATATGTTTAATGTTTAAGACTGGAAATCTCCTGATGATTTTAATCATTACCAGAAAAATGTTGAGGATATTATGATCTTTAAATTCCTA
>JAOQMP010000004.1:7121716-7133684 GCA_027563575.1 Erythroxylum pedicellare
TTCTTCCTTATTATAGCATTTAAATTTGTTTAAATTGTTTTGTGTGAATTAACTGCTGATTTTATTGTAGAATTTTTTAAATAAAAAGGTTTAAAGATCTATTCAACCCCCCTTCTAGATCGTTTACATATGGGCCACGATCATAGGATGTTGTTTCAGCCCAAATGTCTCTGAAACTTCTCTGTTCTTCGATGTTGGCCCTCAAACGTTAACAAACACATCAAGGTACCTCAAAGACATAATAATTAAGCTCATAAACGTGTACTAACTCATAAAACAACACTTAAACACAATTAATTAACAAACTAACACAATTCTAACCTAAACATATGTTAAACAATTAAGTGAACATTTAAAAACATATCAAACTAAGCCCTAAAATATTATGTAATTCACACTTATCACTACCCTTCCTCTTGTTGTCTCTGAACTTGATCAATCCATCCTTCATACTGACCTAGTTATTACTAATGTTCATGATTATTTATTTGTTGATTCCAGTCTTCCTATAGCTCTTAGGAAAGGAAAAAGATCTTTAACTAATCATCCCTTGTCAAAGCACCTTTCCTACGATGAACTTTCACAAAACTACAGCTCATATACTTCTAAAATTACTAACTTGTTTGTACTGAGAAACTTTCAAGACACATTTGCTAATTCGGATTGGAAATCAGTTGTTATGGAGGAGATAGGGGCCCTTGAAAAGAATGGAACCTAGGAGTTAGTTGAAGTACTTAAAAGGAAAAAGCTAGTAGGATGCAAGTGGTTATTTATAATAAAATTCTTAAATGATGGAAGTATGGAAAAGGTGAGGTTGGTTGATAAGGGCTTCACTCAAGCATATGGTATTGACTATTAAGAAATGTTTGCTCCGGTGGCCACGGTAAATACTATAAATATTCTCTTATCTTTGGTTATGATTTTTGACTGGGCATTGCATAAATTTGATGTCAAGAATTCCTTCTTAAATGGAGACCTTGATGAGAAGGTATTCATGAGCCTACCTCCAGGATTTGAAGAGACTTATGGGAAGAATAAGGTGTGCAAGCTAGTAAAAGCTTTATATGGCTTGAAGCAGTCACTATGGTTATGGATTGATAGATTTAGGAAGGCTATGAAAAGTTATAGTTAGTATCAAAGTCAAGCAAATCACTTCATGTTCTACAGGAGATCTAAGGAAGGTAAACTCTCTATTCTTATTATATATGTGGATGATATAATTATAATTGGAGATGATGTTGCAGAACTTAAGAGGTTGAAGATGAAGCTGGCTTAAGAATTTGAAATTAAAGATCTAGGTCCTCTAAAGTTTTTCCTAGGCATGGAATTTGCTGGATCAAAGGTAGGCATCTTTGTAAATCAAAGGAAGTATGTTCTAGATCTTCTCAATGAGACTGGACTACTCAGCTTTACACCAACAAAAACTCCAGTTGAATCTAATGTCAAACTCACTCTTGCTAGACCTGAAGAAGTTGATAAAGACCAATTTTAAAGACTTGTTGGAAGATTGATATATTTGTCTCATACTAGAACTGGCTAACATTTATTGTGAGTTTGATAAGTCAATTTATGCATTCACCAGGTCAAGAACACTTTGATGTAGTGTATAGGACCCTAAGATATCTAAAAGTTACTCCTAGACAGTACCTAATGTTTTGGAAAAGGAACAATCTACAAGTAGAAGTATACACTGTTGCTAACTGGGTAGGACACTTTGTTGATTAAAGGTCTATTTTTGGTTACTGTATATTTGTTAGAGGGAGTTTGGTAACTTGGCGAAGCAAGAAACAAATGGTTAAAGCAATAAGTAGTGCTAAAGCTGAGTTTAAGTCTCTAGCTCATGGAATTTGTGAAGCTTTGTGGGTAAAAATGTTATTAGAGGAGTTAAAGGTTCCTAGTTATATTCCTATGAAGGTATATTGTGATAATAAAGCTACAATTTTAATTACACATAATCATGTCCTACACAACAAGAAAAAACATATAGAATTCGACAAACACTTTATTAAGGAGAAAATTGAAAATGACGCCATCTGCATTCGATATGTTCCCACTTCTCAACAGGTGTTTGATATCCTCACAAAAGGGTTACTTAAGAAGCAGTTTAATGATCTAGTTGACAAACTGGGCACGCAAGACATTTTTAGACTAACTTGAGGGGGAGTGTTGAGAGATATTCTTGGTGAATAGTTGATTCCAATAAGTTAGCTAAATCAGATCATAATCATATCATATATAGCTGTAATTAGCTAAATCAAATCAGGACCTTATCATATACAATTTTAGATTCCTAGAATAGAAACCTGTAAAGTCTATATATTATATGGCAACGTAAAGTGAAAGATGTGTACTACCTAGTCCTCTGTTCAGGTTCTATTTTTCTGTATTAATGATCAAAGTTACAATCAGATAAGATATGTTGAGCCAAGTGAGGTTCAAATAGAAGTTTTGATGATAACAAAATATAAGTATTACTAAAGAGTTATTAATGTTGTTGATAAGAAGGAATATGAGAATAAGACGATGTTTACAATCTTCAAGATCAAGATCAAGTCAAGAAATAGAATAAGACAAATCGAGATTGTTTCATGTATTACTTATTGTAAGCTCATCTTGGTCGCCTTTTATAACCTAAGAGGCTTACCATTTATAAACATTGCTTCTCTTTTTATTGCATAAGTTTTTACATTCGTTAAGAGGCATTAAAGCTCTTGATTTTAATATAAAAAGCCTCATGAACTTTTGATTCTTTGGGGAAAATTGTTAGCTATATTTTAACATTGTTTTGATTAAACAAATTGCTTTTGAACACATTTAAAGTTGTTTAAATCATGTTTTGAGATAATTGGTCGACCTATATAGGTTAGTAGTTGTAGCATCACATTGGTTGACCTATATATGTACTAGTTGCCCAATGTTCCATTAACAAATGAATTTAGAGCCTTTAATGCATACTGGTCGAATATTATGTCACACCAGTCGACCAGTTCTTTGAATATAATAATTATAACGACTAGTTCTTTGCTTTAACAACTATTTTGGGTCCTAAAACACTACAAGGTGTTTTCTCATTGGTTTTAGCATCAAGAAGCTTTTGAGTGTCCTATACTCATTTTTCTAAGTATTTTTCAATTATTTGAGCATTCATTGTCTCAATTTAAGTTTGTAAGTATTTTTATGATTATCAAAGCATCTAAGGGAGCACATTTTGAGTTTAAGTCATTTGCTAGGTTTGAGATCATTAAATTAAGGCAATCAAAAGTCAATTGGGGTTCCTTTTCACCTTGAAGAAAGATTGAAAAGGAGGTTCATTTTTGTTAAAATAAAAGATTATACAAAGGGTATTTTTCTCCTTAAAAGAGAACTACAATGGAAATCCAAGATAAGTCTTAGAAGTGGATGTAGGTAAGGATTGTTTACTGAACCATTATAAATTAGTTTGCGTTTCTCTTCTCTTACTCTTTATTTTATGATGTCATTCATTTACTTTTATTCATACTTGCATTTGTGATTATTTAGAGACACTTTTCTTAAGCTAATAAATTGTAATCAAAATCTTGATTTCACCTAATTCACTCCCCTTTTAGGTGCCATTAGGGAATAACAAGTGGTGTTAGAGCTAGTCTATTAGGCTAGCATTTCTGGCAAAATCCTATAGAAAAGATCATAATGGCATACTTAGGAGCATCTTCATCATACTTTAACCAAAAGTGTCAAAACATTAGTAAATCCCCTTTCTTTGATGTAAATGACTACCTTTATTGGAAAATAAGAATGGAATTTTTCTTGATGGCTAAAAATATTGATTTATGGGAAATTGCTTTAAATGGTCCATAAATTCTCACCAAAATTATAGATGATATAAAAGTTCCTAAGATAATGGGATCCCTAAGATAAAAGATTAATCTCCTTAAATAATAAAGTTATCCATGTTTTGTTTTGTGCATTAGGGAGAAATAAATTCAAATGAGTATCCATATGTGAAACAACTTACAAAATTTAGCATACACTAGAAGTTTCTCATGAAGGAACAAATCAAGTTAAGGAAAGTAAAGCTAGCATGCTACCTTATCATTATGAATTATACCAAATGAAATATGATGAAAGAATTTATATCATGTATACTAGATTTATTGATATTACAAATGCGCTCAAAGATCTTAATAAGACCTACACTAACGTTAAAATGATAAGAAAGTTACTTAAGTCATTTCTAAAAACATGGGAAGCTAAAGTGATGGCCATACAAGAAGCCAAAGAGCTAACAACTTTACCATTAAAGGAGCTTATTGGATTTATTCTTACTTATAAAATGAGAATCAAAGAGATGTAAGAAGAAATGAATCTTTTAAAGAAAAAGAATTTAGAATTCAAAGTCTTAAAGGAAGAAATAAGCGATGAGAAAAAGACATCATCTAGTGGAAGCGATGAAGAAGATAAAGCCCTAATCATAAGAAAATTTAAGAAATTTTTTAAAAGAACTCCTCAAAAAGAAGGGATGCAAAAGTGGTAAGATGGACTAAAAACACAAATTAAATAATATTATTTGTTTCGAATGTAGGAAACCTAAACACATGAAGTCTCAATACCCTCTCCTCAAGGAAAGTGATAAATATAAAAGAAATGACAAGGAGGAGAAGAGGGATAAAAGTAAAAATAAGGCACTCAAATCCTCCATTTGAGATGATACAAGTGACTCCAAAAGTGAACATTCGGAAGGAGATATAGCTCACATATGTTTCATGGAAAAAGATGTTTATGAGTTACTATCTAACTCGAAATCATATCATAATGATAATACTAACATTTATTTGACATATGATGAACTTATTGAGATTTTTGAAATCATGAGCGTTGCTTCTCCAAAAAGATTCAGGTGACTTCTCTAGCTACAATTAGCTGCCTCACAGTCCAAAGAGCCTACCAATTGATTTACTTTCCCTCACTCCTCCTCTATTCCTAATAGTAAACCCCAAACTTCACCTTTTTAGGATTTTCCCTATTTCTTGTTTCCTTTGCTCAATTGATTATCCGATTAAAATCTATTCTCAATTTCTATCATGATTGTGTAAGTTTATGCATTCAATTTCAAGTATTACATTTCCAATTGCATTAATTTAGCATTTAGGGCAAACTAGGGTGTCAGAATTAGGAATTGCATAATTTATATGAATTTCACTTAACATTTCAAAATTGAAAGATTCTTGGTTCAATGTATGACATATTTAAGTTTATTGTCCTTCAATTGCTTTAAATTATCCTTGATTTATTCCAAATTGCAATTTATAGCATTTAAACCAAAATCAAATTTAGGGATTTCCTTATTATGCATGATTTCTCAAAATTAAAGATTTCTTTATTCAATTGATGATTGATTTTCCCTTCTTTTACCATGAATTGCCCCAAATTGTGCTTAATTTTATTCAAATCAAAAGTTTTGTATCATTTTTACTATATGAGAATTTGGCATTTCTTCTTTATCAATAAATTTTCAAATTAAAGTCCTCTTAATTAAATGTATGCTTTGTTAAGCTTTTTAATTACCTTGCACTATGTTTAGCTCAAGTATTTTTTTAATTGCATATTGCTTTAAATTGCATCTATTTTAGGTACAAATCATTTTTTTGGCCATTAATGTCGTACATGTTAACTTCTCTTTAAAAATTTGTAAAATTGTGACTATAGTAGTATTATTTTCTCTATATTACAAGGGATCCCTCATATCTAGCCTCTATTTCCCTCAAGCATTTTCCCTTATCCTTAATACTTCTTCAAAACCTATGGCACGGACTAGAGAAAACCATATTTACACCTAGGACTCATACACGAGGTACAGCCAGCCACACATCTTCTAGGACTCATAAGAGTTAAGAATGATCTTTGATCCCTCCTACTTCTCCCATATCTCTAAATGAGGATGAATAATTTGATATTACTTCTTCTCAATTCCAAGGTTATGCTTCCTAGGAACTATAAGAAAATTGTGTTATTTTGCCTACTAATCTAAACCAATTTAAGGATTATGGTCTTATTTGATATTTTATTGATCAAGGGTGGGGATCCCTCCTAACCAAGACTTGTAGGATTAGTCCTACCAATGTTTGTTTGTTTTACACTGATCTTCACCCCAAGGTAATTTGTGATGACACTTATATTTTCTCCAAAGTGTATGGTATTGATCTTCGTCTAACTTCTAATCTTATAAACAAGATCTAAGGTATTCTTATACATGAACGACCTTCATACTATAATTATCATACCAAATACAGTATATAATCTTATCATGTGCCTAATAAAGTCAAAATTATCCTTAAGTTAGACCCTAAAGAGAGGTCTATAGAAAACCCAATGATGTACATGGGCTCACTACTATTCCTTGTTTCCACCATCTATTTATCAAATATAACCTTTCTTGGCCACGATAATCTTTGGTTCCTTTCTACTTTTATGTTATGAAAACCTATTCTTCTTGGTAGTGTTCTTTTGCTCAATAAGATTAATTTCTACAAAACAAAAATAAGAAATAAATTATTTCATATACCCTCATCCTTAGCCTTATCTTTTAGCACTTCCAAATTCCTCCCGTTGGCGATGATAACGACTTTGATCTCTTCTTTGACACCACTACTCTTTACCCTATGGGATATCAATTAGTTGAGGGACAAATGACTAGACCACATCAGAGACAACATCTTCTTCCTCATAATTCATCTTTAGTCTATAAGGCTCTACCATACAATAGTCCTAATGAGTGCCTCTTAAGCCACACTATCGAGCTACCTATAGATGATAAGGCCACTTCCTCTTATCCACAACATCATTCCCCATCAAATGTTAGTCTTATGACCATTAAGCATCAACTTACTATATTGCGAGAAGAGCTTGATTCTTCTTGATGCATCATCTTACTGACTTGTACAGATTGATTGAGTCTTGTTTCCTACCTGCAATTAGTTGAATATTTTTTATGATTTCAAAAATAGGGAGAAAATTTTTATGCGATATTATAGAAATGCCATAATTAAGGGGGAGTATATGTAGTTTTACATCTCTTTTACAACATATACTTCCATTAAATATTCTCTCAATATTGAATTGTGATTATGATATGGTTTTATGCTTTTTATGCACAAATCAAGGTAGAGTTAATTATTATCTTAATATAGGTTATAATTTGTCTAACTAAATTCTCGTAATACTTTTTAATATTACAAATGTCATCATAAAAAAGGGGGAGCTTGTTACCTAGGGAGTTTCAAATCAAATTTTTGATGATAATAGAACATAAATACTACTCATAAGTTTTTAGTGCTCTTGATTAGAAGGAATATGAGAACAAGATGATATTTTCAATCTTCAAGATAAAGATCAAGTCAAGAAATAAATCAAGATTAAAGTTTTTAAAATTGATATATCGTGAGTTTATAGCAACAGTGGTTGATCTATTGACTGACCCATGTGCCATGTCGGTCGACCAATATGTTTACTGGTCCACCAATGTTTTAATGGCTAGTGAATCTGAAGCCTTTAACTCATATTGGTCAACTAGTATGCTACATTGGTCGACTAGTATATCAAATATAATTGTTATAATAGCTAGTTCTTAGCTCTAACAACTATTTTAGGTCCCAAAACATTGTAAGTATGAGTTTTCTTATTGGTTTTAGCATCAAGAAGCATTTTGAGTTTTCTGTACACACATTTCTATGTATTTCCTTCAATCATTTGAGCATTCATTGTCTCATTTTAAATGTTAGACCCTTTCGTCAGTAACTGAGCAATTTTTGAGTTATAAGTTATTTGTTGGGTGTGAGATCATTGCATTAAAGCAATCAGAAGTGATTTGGGTTTCCTCTTTACCTTGAAAGAAGATTGAAAAGGAGTTTTCTCTTTGCAAAAAATAAAATATTATACAAAGGATATTCTTTTACTTAAAAGAAGAAGCATAGTGAAAATCTAAGATGAGTCTGGGAATCGAATGTAAGCTAGGATTGTTTGTAGAACCACTATAAATTGGTTTATGTTTCTCTTTCCTTAGTGTTTATTTTATGATTTAATTAATTTACTTTTATTTCATACTTGCATTTGTGATAATTTGGAGACGCTTTTCTTAAGACACTAAAATTTAGTCAAAATCTTAATTTCACCCAGTTCACTTCCCTTGTGGGTGTCATTAGGGAATAACAAAATCATTTCCTTATATTGGAGTTAAGTAAAATTGAATTTCTCATTGTTACACTCAATTGATTTATTTTAATTTCTTTCTAATTTTATTTATTTAGTTGATTAATCGTAATCCCATTCGATTTTATCAATTGAACTTAAGAAATTAATTTCTAGTTCTCTTTAGATTTGACCTAGTTTCATAATTACTACAAAAGTTTACTAAATCGAAGATTAATTTTAAAGGTTTTGACAACCTATTCAACTCTATTTTTAAGCACAATGATTACTTTTTATATTGATTTTTTGGTTTATAAAATTATGTCAAGAAATGAAGGGTCTAATGTCAGATCTAGCACATATATAGGATTAGTAAGATGCAACTATGTAGTTAGGACTAAGAAACATGATACTAGCAATGAGTGATCAATTACTCTTGAGCCTTTCCCTAGACTCATGGAAGACTTTAATGTTGAAAAATGTGAGTTCAGATTTAAGGTGGTTCCAGACGATATGACATTAGAATTTAACATCCCTTTCTTTATAAGGATTAGGAAATCATACCCTTAAGAAAAAGTATGCTTTTGCAAGCCTAATGAAATGCATGTTTATCATAACAACTTTTAAGTATAGTCATATGTTACCACTTAAAGAGTTTTATATGAGTTATTAAGAGAAATGGATATAAATTTAGGTCAATTATATAATCATTCTTGATGCTTAAAATCAAACTTTTTAGTAGTATATAGAGCCAAATATCAAATTATTCAAATTTATGCATCAATTAAGGCATGTAAGAAAGTTTTCTAGATAGTACAAATTTTAATGTCAAGTATGAAATGTCAATTGAATTAGGAAAACCTTTTAAAGAAACTAATGATTAAAAGAGAAAATATTTATCCTTTTCTTCGAAATAATTTTGGAAGGGGAAAGATCTTTGGATCTATTATATCAACCTTTTTTTTATTATAAATGAAGTTATTATTAAAAATAAATTTATATAATATTGAAGAACAAAGTAATATATATTAAAAATAACAAATAAATTTAAAAGAGGTAACAATATGAGACTTAATTAATTGATTTACTTTTTGATATAAAAATATTAATAATACTTAAATACATTTTTTTCCTTATAAAGTACTAAGGTAATGATATTCTCTTATCTTCATGTCAATCATTTGACAACGGTTTCTTTACTAGTTAGAGATAAGGCTGTATACTATTAGACCTTTTCAGACCTCGCATAGTCAGTGAGATTATTACTAATAGTTGTTGTTGTTACTCAGATAATGATAGTATTGAATGGTGTAACAATAATTAAATTTTAATTCAATCACCTATTATATAAAAATATGTCATTAATTTTAAATCTTATCTTAGAATCTCATCTTACATTTCTTCCAAATATTTAAATAGTCTTTTAAAATAAAACTAAAAATTATTTGATGGTATGAAAAGGCAAGTAAATAAATTAGTGGAGAATTATCATGATTATTTTAGAAGTATTATTTAATAAAAACAAACACCTTAGATATATTTAAATTATTTTAATATTTATCATCTTTCTTAATATTCATTTTGTTTTTTACATGTGGTGTAAATGATGAAAATTTTAAAGTCGTTAGGAATCAAACAAACACTTAACAAGGTGTATCTAATGATTCTTATATTTACATATAAACTAATTTATGTTAATATTAGTTTTATACAGTCTCAATAAATAATTATTACTTAATTAATAAAACACTAAAAATCAATAGTACTTTCATACTTCAATGCTCATAGTTGTGAATTACGTACTGCCTTTTAATCCAAATAATAATATGGTACATAAACTAAAATTTATTATAACGTCCTAAAATTTTAAAAAATTTAAAATTAGCCTTATGGAATAATAACGTTCACATAAATATAAGTAGTAACTGTAGCTTTGTATTTTATGAAAGATATACATATTAGTTTTAAACTCCACCATGCAAGGTATTGTTGGTATGATACAAATATAATTTAAATAAAAATAAATACTGAAGACTTTGATTTTTAATGTTACTTAAAATATCTAACTCTATCTGAAAGTAAGGAAAACGGGAAAATGATGAGGTTTAAAAGAAATCTGGAAACGAATCCCAACAAGCATACTGACAAATGATGTCTCTTAAATTCATATTCCAGAATATAAACGAAAGAAACAGTGCTAAGGATAGAAAAAACTCAAAATGTTTACGGTACATAGTGATTACAATGCATTAACATGTGAGGTAGATATAATCCATTCACAAAACGACCTAAAGTTATTATAACAAAATAATGAGAAGCAACTCTTCTCAATGGTTCGAAATATTCCAGAGAAAGTAGCCATGGATCTGAATCTGTGATTTCAACGTCAACGTGCAGGGGCGAAGGAAAAAGGACGTAAGAGAGCATGCGAGACTTTTGAACAGATATTAGATAGTGAGACTTTTGAACATGAGCCGAAAAAAGCCCAGCTTAGAACATTCGTTTCTTTTACCTATTCAAGTTTTTGATACAGAAGAAAGACGCGATGATAACAGATTCCTGAAAGCAAGGTATACGGTATGTCACATTTGTTAGCTCATTACATTTATCCGAAGTATGAGTCACTGGGGTCTTCGAGGCATGTCTTGTGTGCCCCACTGCTTAACCGGCCCTTATACATGTGTCTAACGTGTATATGTTTGTAGAGATCACTCGCTTAATGATGGAGATTTTTTTTTTTTTGTTATTCAGTTATTTTTTTGTCTCTTTTTATTAAGTTTTAAGCCAAGAGTTATTTGTTTTATTTTTATATGACTTATTTTATAAAGAAAACTTTATACTTTAAATCTTTTCAAACTTCGTCTAATATCTTTATGCTTTTCGACGGCTATATGCAAAACTTTAACCAACTTTAAGTCGAATGCAAAAGTAATTTTGTTTTAAATAAATTCAAAATTAAAAGACAAAAACTTTAATATACATAATACTCATTTTAATAAATGGACTTAAAATCCTCGTTCTAAGAATATTCAAAATTTAAAGATAAAAATTTTAATATATTAATTTATGCATAAATTTTACTTATTTATTTTAACAAATATTTTTACTAATATATGTTAATAAATAAATTAAAATAATAATATTTAATTAATGAATGAATTTATTTAATATTCAATTATTATTATTATTATTATTATTAGTAATAATAAAAATAATTATATTAATATTAATAATTAAACATAATTTTCAAATGAAAAGGCATTATAAACATGGATCGTATCTCACGCCTGATGACTTGATTACAATAAAAAGCCAAGGCAAATGTAAGATCTTAGGTGGTACATTTACAGGTACTTGATTAATTATTTGAAAATGCATTTCTCATAATATTAAATAGAAAAAAGTTAACAAAATAATTTGTGAAGAAACGTTGTGATTAAAAATATGCTTGCCTAATGCCTTTATTTAAGCACTGGTTTTTGCTTTAAATAAATAAGTATACCGGTAAAAACAAGTGTACTAGTATTTTTGTATAAATTTAGACATTCACGGCGGCGGCTGTACGTTAAAGAGGTTTGCAAACTTCAAATTCAAAAATGACAGTGGCACTTCCCGTTAATAACACCCAAATCGAGGCCCACATTCCCAAAGCAACCGGTAGATGAAGCTTCAAACCCTCACAATTATAACGCTACACCACCCATCATTTCATTGAAAATCCCAAATCCAACCCTTTAGCTCTGCTTCGCTGCTGCCTGACACTCTCCCTCTCTTAACTCTCTCCCTCTTTCAATCTCCGTTCTTC
>JAOQMP010000004.1:7144339-7154743 GCA_027563575.1 Erythroxylum pedicellare
TATTAAATAAATTAAATTCATAAATAATATTGAATAGTTATTAAACAAATAAGATTTATATTTATTAAAATTAAAAATTATTAAATTAAAATAAAATTTGGAAAATATAAAAATTAAAAATTACTATCTGTGACGTTTTTTGTCCAAACGTCACGAAATTTCACTTTCTGCGATGTTTCCAAAAATGTCATAGAAAGTAACCTTTCTGTGACGTTTTAACAAAAACATCGCGGAAGACATTTCACGATGGGTTGACAAAAACGTCACAGAATGTCACCTTTCGCAACATTTTTAAAAACGTCACGGAAGGTCAATCTTTTAGTGACGTTTTTTAAAACGTAGCGAAATGTCCATGTTTTCCGTGATGTTTTACAAAAAACGTCGCGGAAACCTTTTGCCTACACCACATTCTGCGACATTTTTTGTGACTTTTTTTAAAACGTCGCAAATGGTATTCTACAATGTTTTTGAACCTTTTGCAACGTTTTTAAAATGTTGCAGAAGGGATTGTTTTCTTGTAGTGATTATAACTATCTTAATTGATATTATTTAATTATTTTTACAATATTAAAATATTATTCTTTCCTCTATTCCTTGAGTCTTAGATTTCTTATACTAATTTTATGTTTTTTTAAGAATGGTAACAAGTTAAGTAAATGATGTAAATATTGTACATCATTATAATTGTTAAGATATATGTTATATATCTAAGTAATTAATTTTCACATTATTTATTAACTGGACATATAAGATATAAATTAGATAATGGCTTTGATTCAAAGGTACATGGATAGTCGTCTAGTTGAAAAAGAATCCTATATTGGATTGAAGTCTATTATCATGTTGGTAATTGAATTGTCTTTTGTGTCGATTTTGTGGATTTTGGATAGGAGAAGAAAGAAAGAGAAGTGGTTGGAGTAGGACTCTCAATGCTTGAAGGATTGTGCACATCTCCTACCTACTATTGATGTCTATCTTTAACATGAGTGTGTGGCAATAGTGCGAACGTGAGTGTGTGTGTCACAGAAGGGGTATGTGCGTTAATTATCAAAAACAAACAGCTGTGGTGAATCTCTTTTGACGTTGATATGGCATGGAGCAACAGTTGAGCGTGAGGCAATAGCAGTGACGTGCATGTGTACGTTAAGTGTTAATGAAAAAAGACACTACGTTGGACGCATATTTTTAAGCACAGCTGAATAACATGTTTTTATGTGATTAAAGCCACTGTAAAGGAGCTGTGGGGTAGTTCATCCAGAATTGCTACGGTGAAGTGGGTTATTCTATTGTTTTATTCAAGAGGTCTTCATCCGAGTTATGCGATGTGTTTATGAGATCAACACTGTGGGCTTCATCAGTTGTGCGATGTGTTTATGAGATCAACACTGTGGGCTTCATCAGTTGTCTATACTTCCATATGATCTAATTGAAGCTGTTAAATTTGGATGGATCGTTTCAATTGAAGAATTATTTCGAGGAGCTAAAATCATAGGGAAGTTGTTTTTCTATCTCAAGTGTATTTAGTTTTCGTTCTTTATTATTCTAATCACTTTAGTTATTCGTTCATTGTTCTTTCGTTAACAGATTGATTGAGAAAATCCTCTTTCGAAGTTAGTACAAGGCGGTCGTACTATTGGGTGTGAAATTCTTTCATGAGAAATGAGGTTGAGAAATAGTATCTAGGGTTGAGTGGTGTCGGCTCAGTAAAGCCTTGGGTAAATCTATTATACTTCGGTGAAAGTATTATATTGGGTGAGGGCCCCGCAGACGTAGGTAAGGTGTGCCGAACAGCATTACCAAATTTTCAGTGTTGATTTATTTTTTATTCTCTTAATTTTTCTAATTTTTTTTGTTTGCTAGAAACGAATCGGAAAGTTTGCGAAACTACTATCCCCTTCGGTTTTTTCAATTTGTATCAGAACGAGGTCACCACTTCAGAACTTGGTAGCAAGTTGGTGCAAATCCTAGTTTCGCAAACATGACTATAAGAGAAGGAGCATCAATTATCATGCCACCGCTGTTGGACGGTTATAATTATCCTGCATGGAAATCACGGATGAGGTCTTTATTCAGGTGCAGAGAACAAGAGCATAGAACTTAGTAGTACATGGGTGGACGCATCTAATGATCACTGATGATAAAGGAAAGGCAGTTCAAAAAAATCCATCTAAATAGACAAGAGCCGAAGAAAAAAGTGCACTTGGAAACTCATAAGCAATGCATGCGAAATTCAGTGATGTTGATGAAAGACGCTTCTCAATGATATCAGCCTGTGAATCAGCTAAAGAAGCATGGAATGCTTTGCAAACTATTCATAAAGGGTTCAAATCTGTGATAGCATCAAAACTACAAATGTTTGTTGTGAGGTTTGAAGAACTGAGGATGGATGAAAATGAGACTATCAGAGATTTTCATGAAAGATTGTGAGATATAGTGAATCAGGCAAATCAATTAGGGAAGAAATATTCCAATATTAAAATAGTCAAAAAGATGTTGAAATCACTACCTCTAAGATTTATTCCGAAAATTGCAGCAATCAGGAGGCTGATGACATCAATGATTTGTCATTGGAGAAGGTGATTGGAATTCTTACAAATTTCGAAATGAATTTGTTGAGGGATAATCAAGAGAAAAAGAAAGGATTAGCATTGCAAGCCGAGATTAGTAAAGTCGTGAATGACTTAGAAGATGAATCCGATAAGAATGAGGATATAGAGCTATTAACACAAGAGTTCAATAAGTGGCTGAAGAAAGTGAAAAAGGACAAACCCAAGTTTATGCAAAAAGGCAGGAGCTCATCGAATAACAACTTCAAACAATCCAAAACTCAAAAGGGAGAAAGAAAGGTAAAAAGAATTAAATGCCATGAGTGTCAAGGCTTCGAACATGCTCAAACGGAGTGTGCTATTACCATGAAAAACAGAAAATGAAAATCCTATACGAGCACTTGGAGTGATAATGAATCAGAAAGTGAAGAAGAAGTTGTGAATAGTGATGCGTTAGTTACTATGTACAGCAAAAGTCCAGTTACTTTTTTAACAGTAACCGAGAAGGAAGTAACTGAAGACGAAAATGTGAGTAAAAAAAATGCAGACGATTTAGCTCAAAGTTTAATTTCAGATTATGACAGTGATAAAAGTGGTTCAGGTGATAAAAAGGAGAACATTTATGAGGTTTACGAATTAATGTACGAAAAATGAGTGAAAATATGTAGAAAGAATGAACGATTGAAAGAAGAGAATATGTCCATGAAGAATACCATCCAAGAGTTAGAAAAGAAATTGATATTGATGTCAGATGAGCTTAGTGAAGCTAGAATGAAATTAGTAAGTACTTAAAAGGGATTGAGAATGTTGAGTGGAGGCACAGAAAAACTAGAAAAGTTAATGTAAATTGGTAAGGTTAAAGGGGATATTCAAGGCATTGGCTATAAGGGTGAGTGCTCTAAAGTGAATAAGGAGAAAAATAATATGTCTAGATCTGTCTGAGAAGAAGAAACATTGAGAAAGAATCGAAAATTTGTACCGACGTGTCATTTTTGCGGAGTTGTTGAGCACATAAGGTCAAGATACTATAAGATGTTACAAATTATATTTCAAAGGGGTCAAAACTGAAAATCTAGACACTCTCTATGAAAATTTCAGCAGCAACCCATGGTACCAAAGCACAGTTGGATTAGAAAGGGTCAATTACAGACACAAAGACATTGTGAAGGAAAAACAAGAAGTTGTTTAGATTCACAGTTAGTTACTGTCTGTAAAGAAACTGGTCAGACAAAGGGCAAGTCCGCTACTTTAGAAGAAGAAACTGATGACCAAGATAATGTGACAAGGAATAAGCCCAAGTTTGAAATTCTTTGAGGGGCATAGGGACTATGTACTTTACATTGTTGAGGTATTATTTTGTGTTGTTTAAAAAAAAGACAAAAAAGGAAAAAAAAAAAGAGGAAAAATTGTCTACTTTAGTTCTTTTGTTTTTACGTTGCCATTGTCATCCCAACTTTTTAGTAGTTTGCATTGTGACTTCTATTTGTCTCCACCGAAGACTCTTCAGCTCTCTCATCAGTATGGATGTCTCTCAAGTATCTCTCTCTCTTTCGGGCATATCTCTTAGTGTTTTGAATTATAGGAATTTGTCTTCTTAGTGTGCTTATGATTCTTTCGCTGCACCTATTGTTGATTATTATAATTACACGTTTTGAGATGGTTTTGTCCCAAGGGGAAGACATCAAATTGTTTATGGTGAATGTTCCATTCAAGGGGAGATTTCAAGGTATATGCATGACTATTCATCGTACTTTTTGGCATCTTTTTATCCCAAGGGGGAGAAATTTGGATGATTGGATAAACTTTATGTTCTTTGGAACTTGATATTTGATTAAGGGAGAGTATTTTTCATATGAATTGTAAATTTGATACTTATATGTCCAATTATGTTATTTAGGGGGAGTTTCGTATTTGTGACAGACAATGCCAAAAAGGGCGAGATTGTTAGGATATATGTTATATATCTAAATAATTAGTTTAGGCATTATTTATTAATTGGATGTATAAGATATAAATTGGATAATGGCTTTGATTCAAAAGGTATATGGATAATCTTCTAGTTGAAAAAGAATCCTATATTGGATTGAAGTCTATTATCGTGTTGGTAATTAAATTGTCTTTTGTGTGGATTTTATGGATTTCGGATAAGAGAAGAAAGAAAGAGAAGTGGTTGGAGTGGGACTCTTGGTTGAAGTGGGACTCTCAATGCTTAAAGGATTGTACACATCTCCTATCTACTATTGATGTCTATCTCTAACGTGAGTGCGTGGCAACTGTGTGAGTGTGAGTGTGTGGCAACTGTGTGAACGTGAGTGTGTGTCACAGAAGGGGTATGTGCGTTAAAACAATTATGGTGAATCTCTTTTGACATTGGTGCGGCATGGAGCAACAGTTGAGCATGAGGCAATAGCAATGACGTGCGTGTGTGTGTTAAGTGTTAATGAAAAAAGATAATATGTTGGATGCATTTTTTTAGCATAGCTGAATAACGTGTTTTTGTGTGATTAAAGCCACGGTAAAGGAGCTACGAGGTAGTGCATCTGGAATTGCTACGATGATGTGGGCTATTCTATTGTTTTATTCAAGAGGTCTTCATCTGAGTTATGCGATGTGTTTATGAGATCAACATCGTGAGCTTCATCAATTGTCTATACTTCCATATGATCTAATTGAAGCCATTAAATTTGGATGGATCGTTTCAATTAAAGAATTATTTCGAGGAGCTGAAATCATAGGAAAGTTGTTTTTCTATCTCAAGTGTATTTAGTTTTCATTCTTTATTATTCTAATACTTGAGTTATTGGGTCATTGTTCTTTCATTAAAAGATTGATTGAGAAAATCCTCTGTCAAGGTTAATAGTGTTGATTTATTTTTTTCTCTTAATTTTCTAATTTTTTTGTTTGCTAGAAACGAATTGGAAAGTTTGAGAAACTACTAACCCCTTCGATTTTTTCAATAATAAATTACAAAACCTATATTAAAAATACAAACTCTAAAGAATGATCATGCCTACAAAACATTGTGAACAATAATCAGAATTTTCCTCCTATTCTGCTCATATAAATTGTTATATGTTCATATGCTCATTTACACTAAACAGATTCTAGTTCCTCTGTGTCCAAGGTGAATGATGAAGATGATCAATTTAGAAGGCAAAAACGTGATGAAGACGATCAAATCTATACCACAATTATTTTATTTTGTGACGGTGCAATTCTGTTAACAAACAATATTATTAATTTTTTTTAACTGTAAAAAAAATAAAAGATACGATAAATCGATTAGAACAATTATTCATAAAGGTACTTAAAGCATATACTGTTAGTGTTAATGATTGGACTCGAGGGACAATCCAAAGGCTTGTGCTGTTTGATTATGGAAACTCGAATTTGTTAAGGCAGCTGGTGAATGGCAAACAATAAAATTAATTAAAACATAAATAAAACTAAAAATTTTAAAATATAATCAAAAGAGATTATTTTATGTATTAATAAATTTAAAATTTAATTGAAAGAAAGAATTGTTAAATAAAAAATAATTTATAATAAGAGATAATCATTGTATATCTTCATAGGACATATCCATGTATATCCAAATAGATATTTTATCTTTTGTATCTAGTTGTCATAACAAACTCTTGTAAACTCTGTTATATATTCTTGTACGTACTGTAATACGATTGAGCTTTTCATCTAGCAATTCAATATCCTTTATGGTATCAAAGCCATAGCCATACGGCATCTTTTTTTTTTTCAAAAGTCGTTTCTTTCTTACCCATTCAACAACGAAACCTACACCATGTCTCCAGATAATGAATCTGCTGCCACTGCCGCACTTGTTGTTAACGCTGAAACTGCCCTCCCTCAAAACCTGATCATGTTCAACACATGTTTTTCATCTGATTCCAAACTAAATGGTGCAAACTTTCTTGCCTAGACAGTCCACGTTAGTGCACTGCTCATTGGTTATAATGTCAAAGGTTATGTTGATGGATCCATTCCTTGTCCAGAAACAACCGAACCTGCACTGGATCTATGGATACGATAAGATCAATTTGTCCTCCATGCGTTGATGACCACTGTTGCTCCCAATATTGCCACGCTCCTTGGTTCTGTTCATTCCTCCAAAGAAGCTTTGGAGCTTCTTGCCAAGACATATGCTGGCAAATTTCGTTCGAGACTTATGTCTCTAAAGGAAATTTTCATTTGTATTCAGAAGGGTAACCGAAGTATCTCTGAATATTTGAAGGAAGTTAAAGGCATAGCCGATGAAATTGGCATTGTCAGTTCACCAATCGATGATATGGATTTTGTAATCCAGACTTTGAATGGTTCATCCGCTGATTTCAAAGATGTCAGTGCTGCGATTCGTACGCGGAAGACTCCGATCTGCTTTGATGATCTTTATGAAAAACTTGTTGATTTTGAGCGCTTTCTCAAACGTCAAACACGACTGGATGAAGCGACTCAGATGCCTTCTTTGCATGTATCGTCCAAACAAAGTAAAGACTTTTCTAAACGCTTTGGTCATTCTAGTCACCGTTCGTCATCCAGCAACACACCAGTCATCTCGCCTACTTCTGTCATGCCTGGAATGTCTGAACAACACGAAATCATTTGTCAGTACTGTGACAAACCTCGTCACACTGCAAAAACATGTTGACTCTTGCATGGGAAACCTACCAAATATCAAACCAGGCTTCCACAGTTAGCTCAATGCACAACTCATGCTCCAGGTGCCTATCATGCTCACACAGCAGGATCAACTCCTCAAAGGTTGTGGATTCTTGATTTTGGTGCAACCCATCACGTCACAAATGACATGAGCAACCTGTCTGTCTATTCACCTTACAGAGGGGAAGACAATCTGCAAGTCGGTGATGGCTATGAAGTCCCCATTGAAAACACTAATAGTTTCTTTCTTCCCATTAAATCCAAGTCCATTATCTTTGATAAGATTTTACATAGGCCAAAGATCAATAAGAACCTTCTCTCTGTTAAACAATTGTACACCCAAAACAACATATCTATTGAGTTCTTTCCTAACTCCTTTCAGGTGAAGGATCTACAGACAAAGGCAGTGCTTCTTACAGGCTTATGCCACAATGATCTCTATGGCCTCTATCTTTCGATGCCCAAACCTGCTGTCTTTCATGCTCGTCTTCCCAGTTCACCTCATACTCCAAAGCTCAATGGCATGTCTGAAAGGCGTCATCACCATATTATTGAAACTACATGAGCTCTTCTTTATCATAGTAAACTTCCCTCCACTTTCTAGTCTTATGCCACTCGTACGGCTGTCTATCTCATCAATCGATTACCAACTCCCACTCTCCACATGCAAACCCCGTTTGGCAAACAATTTCATCAATCTCCTAGTTACAAGCATTTACATGCTTTTGGCTGTCTCTGCTTTCCTTAGCTTCGTCCTTACACTGGTCATAAATTACATCCCCGTTGTATTCCTTGTGTCTTTGTTGGATATTCCTCTACTCAATTTACATATATCTGTCTTGATCTGAAAACCAACAAAATATATGTCTCCAGACATATGGTGTTCTTTGAATACAACTATCCTTATGAGTCCCTTCAAAACATGCCTATACCGTCTATTTCTCACCTAGTGTCCACTCCTCCTATGTCTCACTAAATAATTCCCATTGTGGCATCACATGTACCCACTGCACTGCCTACGCCTATTAAATCTTCATCTCCAACCAATCAACCGAACAATCCTTCTCCACCAACACCATCAATCACTCCCCCCTCACCACCACACCAATCTACCAATATTCATCCTATGATTACTATCAAAAAACAACATTCATAAACCAAAAACCTTCATTGTTACTCGTCATCCTCTACCACCTCCTGAGGAACCCCGAACCATAACCCAAGCTTTAAAACTACCAAACTGGCACGAGTCTGCCTTTTTGGACTATGAAGCTCTCCTACGTAATGGCACCTGGACTCTCGTACCTGCTACCGAAACTCAGAATGCGATTGGTGTATGTGGATTTTTGGCATAAAACAGTCTCAAGATGGAAAGGTGGCTTGTTACAAATCCCGACCTGTAGCAAAAGGCTATAGCCAGTGCCCCGAGGTCGATTACACCGAAACTTTCTTCCCTGTAGTGAAGCATCAGACTATAAAAGTAATTATGTCTCTTACGTTGGCAAAATCTTGTCCATTACATCAAATGGATGTCAACAACGTTTTTCTTCAAGGACGTCTCACTGAAACCGTCTATATGCAACAACTACCAGGCTTTGTTAATAAGGACAAACCGATGCATGTTTGTAAATTACATAAAGCCATTTACAGCCTTAAACAAGCTCCTCGAGCCTAGTACCAAGAACTCCGTCTATTTCTACATTGATATGGTTTCATCAGCAACACTTGTGACTCGTCTCTGTTTATATACAAGTGTCGTGGTATAATCATGTACTTCTTGGTGTACGTCGATGATTTACTATTAACTGGCAACTCCACAACTGAGCTTCAACGATTCATTGCAGCTATTTCCAATACATTCTCTCTGAAAAATATAGGCTCTTCTTCATACTTTCTTGGCATTGAACTTATATCAAATAGTGCTGATATATTTCTCTCTCCGTAACGCTACATTCATGATTTACTTATCAAATTTAACATGGCACATTGCAATCCGTGTACCACCCCCCATTTGTCTGTCAGCTACACTTAAAATTGATGATGGTTCCGTAACGACAGATGGGTCTCTATCGCAGCATCTTAAGAGCTCTCCAATATGTACTCATAACAAGACTAGATCTTAACTTCGCTGTCAATAAATTGTCCCAATATATGCATAAACTGACTGTTCTTCACTTTCAGCAGTTGAAGCGTACACTTCGTTATCTCAAGCATACCCATGACTATGGTCTTCAACTGCGTCGACCATAGCATTTCAAGTGGCAAGCATTCAGTAATGTTGATTAGGGAGGGAATGCTCACACCAGAACGTCTACGTCTGCCTATGTCATTTATTTTGGCAACAATCCTATTTCATGGAGTTCAAAACACCAACGTACGGTAGCTTGCTCTTCCACCGAAGCAGAATATAGCACCCTTGCCAATACTGTTGCAGAAGTCATGTGGCTTCAAAATCTCCTGCGGGAATTGTCTGTTCACTCACAAGACATGCCAACAATTTACTGCGATAACTTTGGAGCTACGTATGTGTGCTCTAATCTCTTTTTTATTCCTGAATAAAACACCTTGCCGTAGACTATCACTTCGTTTCGGAACAGGTGCAACAGAAGCATTTATAAGTCTATCACATTTTGACCCTTGATCAGACTGCGGATGCCTTAACCAAGCCATTATCTCGGCACAAGTTTGAAATCTTTCGAAATAAGATAAATGTCACGATCCGCGACTTCATCTTGCAGGTGCGTAATAAGAGATAATCATTATATATAATCATTGTATATCTTCATAGGACATATTCATGTATATCCAAATAGTTTTCTTTTTTTTGTATCTAGTTGTTATAACAAACTCTTGTAAACTTTGTTATATATTCTCATACGTACTGTAATACAACTGAGCTTTTCATCTGGCAATTCAGTATCCTTTAATTTACCTAATTTAGTTTGTAAAAGATTATTAATTTCAGTTTCTTTGTGCTCAAGTCAAACAATGAAGATGATTAAATTAGAAGGCAAAAACACAGAGGAGAAGATCAAATCCAGACCATAATTGCTTCACGCAGATCACAGTTTTGGCATATACTCACCGATGTGATTACCATGCCATATCTGTTGGGCGCAGCAGGTGTATTTTGTGAAAAGGAAAATTAAAATGAGCAAAATGGACACAGGATTTTTAACGTGGT
>JAOQMP010000004.1:7154843-7168434 GCA_027563575.1 Erythroxylum pedicellare
TTATTATTATTATTATTATTATTATTATTATTATTATTATTATTATTATTATTATTATACGAAATTAATTTCTTATTATTATTGTTATTATTATTATTTGTTAACTTTTTTACTAATACAAATCATTCGTTTTAAAATAATCAATAAATTACATATTTCCAATCATATTATACTGCAAGGGTATTTTAGTCATTGACACTGTTTTTGTGTTCTGTCAACTGCAACCAAACACATTTCTGTCCTCGAGACGTAGACAATTTTATCTATTTTATCTATTGCAACCAAACACCTCATTGTCTCAAATTTTTATTCTATTCTGTCTCCAAATTTTTGTCTCGTTCCGTCTCTACATATAAAAGACTGTAATCAAACGCAATATAACAGAGTGAAAGACAATATAGACAGTCCCGGGCAAAATTCGTGCCAAAACACATAACAATAACTCTCATTTTTTTGGAATACCAGAAGGGAATGAAAATGTTACTTTTCAATAATAAGTTAATACCAAATATTAGTTTTCATTTCATGTCCATGCTTTTTTTTCCAAAGACCAAAAAAAAATAGAAAGCATCCCAAGTTTTAATTCTTAGAAAAGAAATTAGATGGGCATGATTTCGAATTTCGCCAGATTTTCGAGTTTTAAGGAAGACGATGATTCAAGTCCGTAGACAGTTTCTTGGCATTTGATTTCTCTGTCTTCTTGATAAGACAGTACTACAGATATGACAATGGAAGGAACGTTCCTTTATAGGGTCCCAAGTACACCGTTCGCAAACCGACGTAGTAGTACGGTCATGCTCGCCATTTCTGCCATTTATTGCTCGTTTTGACGAAAATGACACTAAGATCTGTGTAATCGTTTCAATTATCAAGATCGTTGTAAGGCCGTGCTAATTTATAGTTGAAATACTGGTGGAAATCACCGCTACCAGTGCAAGGAGCTTGCAAGAAGCTTTGAACACTGATCGGCACGAAATGTACAACCCGGTGATCAGAAGTGTACTTTGTTGACTACAACTGGGATTCTGTTCGGTCTCCAGTTTCCTATGTATCCTTTACTGTTACAAATTTTTTAGCAGGCCATAGAATTAACTTGATTAGTTCCCATTTTCAAAAACATTAAGAGTTTGTGACAAGGACATGAAAAACCATCCATCTTCCATTGATCAATCGACAGGGCTGGCATGTTCCTGGTGGAGAACAGACACCGAGTTTGATGAACTTCTAAGAAATAAGTTTGACTTCCCCAACATTGCCAGTTTGTCGACTAGACTCATAGTTCTGAGAGAGTTTGAAAGATTGGCTTTGATTGCAAATAGTGGACTCAACGAGCTACGGTATAAGCTACAAAGGTATAGTTCGGGTGATTTATGGGTTCCAACGGGAGGATTTGGAAAAGAAGAAATGGACATTCCACAAGTAATCACAATTCTGTTGGTGGGTTTCACTGGTTCTGGCAAGTCTTCCCTTGTCAACCTTATGTACAGTGTTCTTGGTCGGAGTGGAGTCTTACCTTTTGCTCAAACATCATTTGGTAAGTCGATCATGGAGAAAGGAACATATTTACCTTGAGAGCAATATGTTTGATTTTTAACTTCTTTTTTTCTTACAGGAGATGCTTCCAAATACACGACGATCTATATGGAAGAGCATAACGTGTTGAGGTCGATGAAGAACGGCTTTTGCGTGTACGACTCTAGAGGCTTTCGTTATGAAAATCTCGGAGAGGGCCTCGAGGAATTGTCGAATTGGATGAGGGAGGGGGTGCACCATAACCAGCTTTGCTGGAGATCCGGTGATTGTGATGTGATGAAGTACGACCCTGAAAATGTCAGTTCCAAATTTGCGCAGAGGAGAGTAAACAGTGTTATGGTTTTGGTAAACTTAGCAGAGGTGTATAAAGCTTTAAAAGCTGGTGATTTCAAGCCGATGGAAGCTGTAACACAACTGTACAACTTCCCTACTTTGAGGCAATGCAGTAAGCGTCTCATATTTATCTCTAGTCAGTGGTGATTTATCTAAAATGCTAACTAGACTGTTTGCGAACGTTATAATGGTGAAACAACTTAGAAAGCATCGTGTTTTAGGCTTCTATGAGCATTTGAGAACAACATGACTTCATACATTGTCCCACATTTGCTTAGAGGATACCCTCCAGGCTCCATCCAATCTTCGATTAATAGTCAAGAGTCCCCGAACTAGTTCACTATGAATTTTTGTTTACCCTGGTCTGTTAAACTCTGGATTGATCAAAACAGTATTTCTCCAGCCTCCAATCATTTTCTGATCCAATTGCATTTTGTACTTTCTTTGCTGGAGCAATTCATCAACCTCCACTGCAACTTAGCACCACCAGATATATACGTGCATAGTACATTGTCAATTTAGTTTCAAAGTTTTTATGTTTACGAATGTGTTGCAAAGTTTCATGTTTTTGCTAGAACTAGGTCTCTACTAGGTAAAATAAGAGGGATTTGAATTTGATTGTGATTCAGACGATAACCCTCTTCTGATATTGACACATGGTGACTTATTGCCAACCGAGGAGAGGATCGAGGGCAGGCTCAAGATATGTGAAATTCTAGGCGTGTCGGCCAATAACGGAGTCTATGACATCGTCTGTCTAACAGAGTATGGATATGTTGCAGAGGAATCGGACCCCGTTACTGCCTATGCTCTCACTGAAGCCGTATACAGGGCACTGCTCGTCTCAGACAGGAAACATTTTCCAAAGATGAACCTCCGGGACAAGGCATTGCCTGTTCTGTCGTGGCTAATGTGCCTAATCGGAGTCCTCTTCACTTTCCTTGCCGACATTTGCTCGAAACTAATGTTCCTCGTCGGAGTCTTCTTCGCTTTCCTTGCCGATGTTTGTTGTAAACTCGGACACTGGCGCATGTAGTTAAGCTAAAAGAAAGGGTTGTGTAGGTAGTAGTGCTACAACAGCCACTGTATTATAATTATAAGGATCCTTCCCAGATGAGTTTAATATAAAAAAACAATACTTGAAGCACTTTTATCATTTAATCTAGTACTGATTAGCAATTTAGCATTTTCAGCCTGCTACCCTTCATAAAGTCCATAGTATTGATTAGTAAAGTGGGACAAGAGGAGGGAGTGGGTCATAGTTCTGTTGGCCATTTGAATTGCAAATGAAGTGCATGGTTGTCGTGCCCTTTGAATCTTAGTCTTACTCCAGCAAAACAATGTTATCCTAGATCATCTAATCTGTTGAATGAAATAGCAGAGAATAAATGACGAAAAGAATTATGTACTTTGGTGTGTATATTATTGTGTAAACTAAGAGTATTTATACATATTTGATGAATCTAAATAAAGAAGAAAAATCAATGTAATAATTATATATGATTACATAAATGATTCTAGAACTAGATTAAGGCTAATTTAATGTTAATAGTTGACTTCTAGATATTCTAAAAATTTGTATTAACACCATCATCAAACTCAAGGTTAATGGTTGACTTCTAGAGATTCTAGAGATTTGTTTTAATAACCCCCTCAAACTTAAGGTGTCATAAAAGATAAGAGCTTGAGTTTAGAAATGAGATTTACAAAGTGTCGAGGTGAATGTGATGAGTTAAAAATAAGTTCTATGATATCTTGGAAAACATGATGTCAATCAAGATGACAATCGATCTCAATATATTTGGTCTATTCATGAAACACATTGTTACGAGCAATTTGCACGACACTATTGTTATCATAAAGAGAGGAACTATAGATGAGAAAGATACACTCATATCTTGAAGCAGTCATCGTATCCAGGGGAGTTTAGAGGTAGTATCAACAAGAGATCTATATTCGACTTTCTGTACTGAAGCGAGAGGCAATTAGTTGTTTCTTATTGCGCTATGAAATGAGAGATGTCCACAGAAAGAAACAATAACTAGTGGTGGATTGGTGAGCCATTAGGTCCCCAACCCAATTAACATCAAAATAAGTTTGGTATTCCAATGGGAAAGAGTAGCAAAAATGAAGGCCATGAATAAAGTACTTTCAACTAATCTCAATATACAAAGAATAGTAGAAAAGTGATGGTACATGTTGGAGAAATATTATAGAACTGAACTTTAGAAAGAGAAGTAAGTGATTTTGCTGATCAATCTCTGTTTATTGACGAGTAACAGAGCCCATTAAATAGGCGTTGCAAGAGTTGTAATTTGAACTGAAAACTAACAACATATAAGCTATAAAGTCTAGCTACTCAAACTAATTTACCTAGGAAATAGGAAACTAATTGCTAGTGAATCTCCTAGCTTATTTTATGGTAACAACGTAACAACTAAAGGAAGTTTGAATTAACTCTAACTTCTAACACTCTCTCTTTATTCAAACTTGGAGACTCCCAATCATGCACAAATAAACTCATGCTTTGTTTGTGGCAAGCCCTTTGTCATTAAATCTGCAAGTTGCTTTTCGATTCCACAACTCTCCAATCTGACTTCTTTGTTCGTTATCAACTCTCGAATGAAACGATGTTTAATTTCAATATGCTTGGTACAACTGTGAAAAATAGGATTTTCGGCCAGCATCATTGTTGAGTTGCTATCACACAAAATATTAGTTGCTTCGACTTGCTCTTGCCCCAAATCACATAAAATCCTCCTTAACCATACTGCTTGACAAACAGAGGTTGTAGTTGCCATGTACTCTACCTCAATAGATAACAAAGCTATTGTGGCTTGCTTTTTAGAACACGAAGAAACTGCAATTGTTTTAAGAATGAAACAATTTTTGGAAGTGCTTCGTCTGCCTTCAATCGAACCAGCCCAATCACTGTTTGTAAAACCTTTAAGACTAAGCTTATATGTTTTTTGAAACTAGATGCCAAATTCCTTTGTGCCAACTAAATAACAAAGAACTCTCTTGGCTGCACCAAAGTGATGTTTGGGAGATTGATTCATAAACCGTGAAAGGACACCCACTAAAAAACTTATGTTAGGAAAACAATGAGTTAGATATATAAACCAATCTCCCAATTAGGCTTCTAAACAAGCTTCCTTCTGCTACTCCTATATCATCTTTTTCTTTAAGCTACTCATTAATATTCATAGCTGTGATGGTTGTTTTGCATCCCATCATATTAAACTTCTTAAAGGTATCTTCAACATACTTCTTATGTGACATGAAAATTCCAGCATATGTTTGAACAATTTCTAAGCCTAGAAAGTAGCATAGTTCTCCCAAATCTGTCATCTTGAACATACTTTTCATGGACTTCTTAAACTCAAATATAAGATGTAACGAAGAACCAGTATATAGCATATCATTGACGTAGAGACTTGTTATCACCACATCATTCATACCTTGTTTTCTCTAGATACAAAGTTTGTTTATACATATTCCTTTTGAATCCGTTATTTTGAAAGAACTCATCAATCCTTCTGTACCACGCTCTAGGAGCTTGCTTCAACCATAGGGTGCCCTTTTGAACCAAAAAACTTCATCTTGATTGCTTGAATCTTCAAAACCTAGGGATTGAGTTACATACACTTCTTCTTCTAAATCACCATTTTAAAAGGAAAATTTTGCATCAAATTGGAACACTTTCCATTCCTTATACATTGCAAGTGCCAAAATAATTCTTATTGTTTCAAATCGAGCTACTGGTGAGAACATTTCCTCATAATTGACGCCTTGTTCTTAAGCATAACCTCTCATTATAAGCCTTGCCTTATGCTTTTGAATACTCCTATTTATCAAGAATTTAGTTTTAAAAATCTATTTTAGACCGATAGCATTTTTACCTTTAGGAAGATCGACTAGTTTCTATTTATGATTTTTCTCAATAATATGAAGTTATTCTTCCATTGCTTTCTGCCATTCCTTCTCTTTCATTGCTTCCTCCACTGTGATCGGATCCCCATTAAATGGAATCAATGGTGTTGTCACCTCTCTTTTAATTTTGAATCGACACCGAGAAATTCTGTCACACTCACTTCTGCGTAGTTAGGTTGATTTATTAGGTGAAAACTCTTCGAATGAGGAAGTTCTGCTTGATAGTGGATTTGACCTTGCTGGGGTTGACTTTTGTAAGCTGTCAGGAGATGGTATTGTTGCCTTTTTATTTACTGCAATGTCTTCCCCTATGTTTGTTTCCACTTGAGCATTTTACTTCTTGAATTTTTCTTCCCATGATCAATAGCCTTGTTCGTCAAACGCAATGTTCCTACTTACTGAAATCACGCTACTTAAGGGATCATATAATCTGTAAGCTTTAGATTATGAGGAATTACTAATGAAGATGTATCTTTGTGATTTCTCTTCTAGCTTGTGTCTATCAATTGTATGAAAAGCATAACATATGAAACTAAAAATAGTTAAGTGACTCATCGAGGGTTTATTGCCATTCCAAGCTTCATATAACATCTAATTCCACACAGCCTTCATAAGAGATATGTTAAGAAGATACATTGTCGTTGCTACACTTCAACCCAAAAATTGTTAAGAAACCCCTTTGATTTTAGAATTAATCTAACCATCTCAACCACTGTTCGATTTTATGCTCAAGCACCCCATTTCGCTCCGAAGTGTGTAGGGTTGTCAACTCTCTTTCGATTCTTTGGTCTTCATAAAAAGTCACAAACTCTTCAGACATAAACTCTCCTCCGTGATCAATTCGAAGCATCGTAAGATCTTTTCCACTTTGTTTTTCTGCATAGCTTTAAACTTCTTGAAATATTCAAAAGTCTCGGACTTGAATTGTAAAAAATACACTCAGCTCATTCTACTGAAATCATTAATGAACAATAGGGCGTACTTACTTCTAGACAAAGATTCAGTCCTTATAGGACCACAAAGATCGGCATGAACCAATTCTAACAGTTCTTCTACACATCTGGACTTGCCAATAGAGAATGCTTTTTTGGCTTACTTCCCCATCATGCATCCTTCACACACTTTCTATAGAGGCGTGATGGAAGGTAAGTTATTGACTATGTTGTTATTTTTTAGCAGTTGTAGACTCTTAACATTTAAGTGCCCGTATATGAGGTTCCATAACTCACTTTCTCCCATTATCTTGTTTATCATGACTACATCTGTAGAGATATCAAGGGGAAACATCCTATTAAATGACATGTGAGCACATGCTAGAATTTCATCTTTGTATTTTATCAAACATTTTGCATTTTCAAACACAACAGAATAGCCTGAATCAATCAGTTGATCCACACTTAATAAATTATATGTAAGATATGGAGCAAAGTGGACATCTTTAATTAACTTCTTTTGGTTATCTACAGATACCATTGCAATTCCTCGGCCTTCAATTTGGGGCTGTTTGTCATCACCAAGCTGAACATGTGACCTTATTGGTTCATCAAAATCCTTGAATTTGGATTTGTCACTAGTAATGTGATGCAAGCAGCCACCGTCAACATACCATATATCACTAGCAATAATCTCTGTGCTTGACCAAGCCATGAATAAGAAGTCCTCTTGCTTTTCATCCTCCTCAGCATAATTAGCTTCTTCTGACTTGGACCAACAAAATTTTTCTGTGTCCATTTTTGTTACAATAGGAACAGTATAAGGAACTACTACTTCCATGGCCTCGGCCTCGATCTCGAAAACCTGCCTTACCTCTTCCTCTAGCATGTTGATTTTATGACTCCAACTCCCCTTTGATCCGGAATGCCTTTAACTTCCTTTTTTGTAGTAGTTATGTTGATCTTGGCCTCATGTGTTTGTAAAGACCCCATCAGTTCATCAAATGAAAAAAAGACAAATCTTTCGACACCTTAATTGTAGCTACTATATGATCAAATTTAGGAGTTAAACTCCTTAACACTTTAGCTACAACAGTTTGATCGGTGATTTTCTCACCGTATGAACGCATTTGACTTACAATGGAAGAGACTTGCTAGGTATTCTTATATTAATTCATTGCCTTTCATAAATGAAGTTTCAAAATCCCGTTGAAGAGATTGAAGTTTAACAGTAATTACCTTTGTCGATCTTTGATATTCAGTTTTCAAGATTGATTAGGCTTGTTTGGCTGACGTAGCAGTAGCTATTCTAGAGTATATCGACTCATCCACTACTTGTTGGATGAAAAAAGGGCTTTTGTATAACGTTTTTATTGTCTTTTATATGAGTTTTATTGTCGTTGGATTTTGCAACACCTGTTTCCATGAGATCCCAAAGATCCTAAGATCTAAATAGCATCTTCATCTTTATACTCTAAAACTCATAGGAGTCACCTTTGAAAATTGGTATCTGTGGTTGTGAGACGCTAAGAGTGCTTGAAGTTGATGCCATTCTTTTCAAACAAGAAGAATGGTGTGTTCAATTCTAAGAGAACCCGGCTCTGATACCACTTTGTTGGAGAAATATTATAGAACTGAACAATTTTATAAAGAGAAGAAAGTGATTTTGTTGATCAACCTCTGTTTATTCATAAGTAACAGAGCCTATTAAATATGCTTTACAAGAGTTGTAATTTGAATTGAAAACTAACAACTTATCAGCTATAAAATCTAACTACTCAAACTAATTTACCTATAGGAAATGGGAAACTAACTGCTAGTGAATCTCTTAGCTTATTTTACGGTAACAATGTAGCAACTAAAAGAAGTTCGAATTAACTCTAACTTTTAACAGTACGAGGGGCATATATGAATTGGCACATGATGTGAATATCATGAGCAATATCTGGATGAGAGACAATAAGATAGATAAGATTGCCAACCAATATGCGATAAAACATACCATTAGTAAATCGATTCCTATCAATAGTAGAAAGATGAACATTGGAGTCAAGTGGAGTGTATCTGCCTTAGATTAGATTAGTGGCATACTTGCCTTGTAACAATTAGTATCCAAATTCATCAGAGGATTCCTTAAGACCTAAAAAATAACTCAGGCTACCCATCTCTTTCATCTCAAACTAATGATGGATAAATGACATAAGATCGAAGATATCATATGTATTATCACCAGTTATTATCATATCATCCACATAAAGAAGAAGAAGAGTTTACGATTGATCATTTTTACAAAGAAATAAGGCATGGTCATAAGAGTAGGATTGGAAACCAAGATTACCAATAATGAAGCTAAATTTTGCAAACCAAGCTTGATGAACTTGTTTTAATACATACAGGGCTTTGCAAAGATGATAAACCTTATTGGGAGAATGATCATATACCCTGGAGGAGCTTAAATGTACACTTCTTTTGTGAGATCTCCATTTGGAATAGCTTCCATCTTTTACTAGCGGTTATAGCAATGAGACTACGAACTGAGGCTAATTACCCTATAAGTGTGAACATTTGCTTATAATTAATGTCATATTCTTGAGTGAATCCTTTAGTAATGAAGTGGGCTTTGTATCTTTTTATTGATCTATCCACTTAATTCTTAATGTTATAGACCCATTAGTAACCAACAACTTACTTATAGATAAGTAAACCAAGGCCAAAGTATTTACGCAGGTAAGTGACTATAGTTCTTTCGTCATCGCTTGCTGCCATAAACGATCAAAATTGTCCTCGTGATAGGTATGAGGTTCATATAGAAAGACAATATTGGTATAAATATAGAAACCATGAAGACAGGCAGAAAGTTAACTTACAGGATTGGTACAACAAAGCAATGGCCGGGGGGAAGCTTCTAATGAAGGATGCCATTTAAAGAATTTGATGGATCCACAGTTAGAGAAGGCACAGTGGGACCAGGTGTAGGTGGGGTCAAACTACATAGGTTAGTGGAAGGAGCTACAAGAGAAATGTTAGGAAAAAGAAATATGGTAGGATCAACGAAGAAGTGACTTGGGGGTTCACTGAATCGAAACTTTAAAAAAGTTGAAAACATCTTATATTCCCAAAAGGTTACATGATGAGAGATATGAAACCTATATGACAAAGGATCCTAACATCTATATCCTTTGTGTTCAATACCATATCCTAGGAAGCAACATAGTAGTACTCGTGGTTCTGCTTTGGTATACTCATATGACTATAAAAGGACAAAACAAACACAACAAAAAAACTTTGAGATTTTGATAATCAAGATATAACTAAATCGATGCTCAAACGGAGAGATATTACTTATAATAAGAGAAGTGATATGATTTACAGTGTATACAGTGGTAAGATCTACTTCTTCCCAAAAGTATTCTGGAAAAAATGAAGATATAAGTAGGGCTCAAACAATATCAATGATGTGTCTGTATTTGTTCTACTCAACCATTATATTGAGAGGTATTTGGATAAGATCTTTGGATAATGATACCTTATTGAGCAAGAAATTAGTTGAATTTCATATCTTTGTATTCCATGAAATTATCAGTGCGAAGTATTATAATATTGTAAAAAAACAAGTATGAATCATATTAGCAAAACGAGAGTAAATAGAAAAAATTTAGACCTATATTACATGAGATAAATCCAATAATAATAAGAGAAATCTTCAACAAAGATTATATAATATCTTAAATCACCCATCGTATTATAAGGAGTAGGTGATAGCCTGTTGCTAACTACCAAATAATAAATTCCTGACTACCAAACTATGCAGAAAATGGTGAGCTAGGGTCGAACCACAGAGAGATGGGATGCAAATGTTATTTCAAATGTTGTAACAAAAGAAAAAAAAACACCCTAAAATGATGAAGACGAGATAACTAATATGCAATAAATGTAACCAAAAAGACAAACACAAAGCAAATTTAGAAAAGTCTAATAAGAATGGTACAAAAAAAACGTGGGCTGGAGATATCTTTAGGATTTTGGGATGTTCATATATCCTTAAATCTGAATAAAAGATACTCTTATCATGCTCTTAGCCTATGGACTCGATTAAGCTCTCGAACCCTTAATTTCTCTAAAATAGGCAAAACTATTTAGTTCTAGAAATGCTCCCGATCTCCACTATAACCAATAGGCTCTCTAAGTTCAATAGCGAAGGTGCATTAGGTACAAAGAAACAACTAACTTAGGCCACTAATCATAAGCTCGGAAGGCGTCACCTAAAGGTATGGGATCCTAGATTAGTAGATTAAGTATCCTGACAAATTCAACTAACCTATTGCTACATCCAGGAATCACTATGGACTATTACATATCACAAGCTCAACCTTAGCCTTCAAATTAGAAAATTACCTAAAGGGTGATCAAGCCTACAAGTCATTCCTAATTCATGACATTTATCCTAAATCCCAAACCAACCTAGACTTACAAGTACCAATTTAAGACAAGTTCAACTTCATTCTCACAATTTCCATCCCTACACCCTTACAATATCTCCAAACCCCTAAGTAGTCTAGCCACACACGTTTGATATTAAACAAACAAAACACATACTTAATTAAATAAAACCAAGGCTAGCAATTATAAACGAAGTGATAAAAACTAAAATTTAACACTAACTTAACATAAATCAAACTTTATACTAACAAATGACTAATCATGCCACAAATTGCAAACGCTAAACTAATTGCATCAAAATGAAAATTCTAGCACACACAACTAGCACAAAAACCTAAATTAATTGAGTATAAACCAAAGAACATGCATAGATCCTAACTATTGAGCACAAATTAATCAAAAGCATCACAAATAAGCAAAAATCCATAACATAAACCATTAAACATTCAAATACCCAATAAATTTAGATATGCAAAAAGACATAAATAAACTTAAACAACTAAGATTCAAACTGGAAAATTGCAAAAATAAGCATCCATTGATATATCACAAAGGTTCATTACAAAGTTCATGAGTTTCAACTATAAAATCCATCAAACATTCATTCTAAACATTCTAGCACATGTAAAAATGTGATTAACACTAAAAAAGCTTTAAACTAATGGAATGGATAGATTAAGACATATGAAAAAAGCATCGAAAATGAAATAAACTAGTTAAGCATAAAGAAAATAACAAAAACTTCTCTACTCCTTCCTTCTCTTTTCTTTTTCTCTCTTCTTGAAGTTTTCCAAAAGTAGCAGATCGTATAACCCCCTTTCTAGGTCATTTCTCTTTCTTTTTATAGTATTTCTCTTTTACTGCAAACCCTTAGATTTTCCCATGCCTAAAAATTCTAAAAAGTTCCTTTAAACTCGAATCTGGAAGTGACTCCTTGTCTGTTTGCGTGTAGGCCACGATCACAGCCCTTAGTACACGATCGTAGCCAATTTATCTACTCTCTATCACGATCATAACTAACTCCCTACAATTGTGGGCAATTTGTCTACTCTCTATCACGATCATGGTTAACTCCCTATGATTGTGGCCCTGTGCTCAAGCTTCTGCCACGATCATGGCCCAGAATTATTTCCCAGGTCTTCTCTTATTCTCCTTCGAATGCCCTTGATGGTTTCTCCTATATGGATGGCTCTCCAAATTTTGTCAAACTTCTTCGTTTTAGCATATATTTGTGTTCAATCCTTTAATCTGCATGTAAACACAAAATGAACACAAATTAAGTATTTAAACACAAAATTAGGATTGAAAAGACATTGAAACTCATAAGAAAATATAAGATCATTCAATCATATCAGTAGGACCCTAAATATCATAATGAATTAAATCAAAAGGTATTAAGGAAATGGAATCTTTAATAAAAAAGGTAAAACATGAGTTTTATAAAGCTGATATGAGATACAATTATAGTTTTCAATTTTAACAGATTCCAAAGAACCGATATAAATTAAAGATGTTAATATAGTAGGATAAATATGATGATCAAGACAAGAATGCCAAAGATGAAAAGTGATAGTCCCAAAAACAATTTTAGATGGAACACATAAGAAAGTAAGCTCGAATGGTCGCCCAACTTTACACTTTGTCCCAAGGATCTTGCCCGTCTATGTGTTCTGCACAGTACAACTATGACTTAAAAAGGATAAGTCAACACCAAGTTTACATAATTGACCAACAAAAATGAGATTTAGGGATAGTTTTAAAACTAGAAAAATATTGGGTAAAGCTAATTTAGGTGTTTAAACACTACCTATACTTTGAACATGCATAGTTAAAGTATTAGTAGTGTGAACAATATGTGGGATGAATGATTTTTATAGAGATGTAAGAATAGAAGAATTAGAGATCATGTGATTGCAATAAGCAAAATCAAAGTACCATGATGATGAAGTATCTGATGTGACAGACAAGATAGAGAATGAGAAAGTACTAGATCATATTGAAGTTACTAGAGAAGAGAATGAAGATCTTTTAATAAGAATTTGGGCGAAATATTACATATAGGACTCTCTGTGGCAGTAGAAGTAGTAGCAGAAGGAGGTTGAGGAGGCTTGGAAGAATTAGTTTGTTATAGTTCTATTTATGCCAATTTCTATATTCAGAGATGTTAGATCTCGTTTCCGGAACCCGACCTCTTGCTCTGATACCACAAATGTGGGGACCCGATTCCGGACCCCAACCCGAAAAATGGAAGACGGAAACGGAAAGCGAAACAAAAGAACGGACGAAGTCACGAATCGGAAAACAAAGCGAAACAAATGAACGGACAAAATCAAAAGCGAAAACGAAAGCAAACAAATCAAAAGCGGAACCAAAAACTTAATCCGAATCGGAAAATCGGATACCAAAATGCGGAACAAAAG
>JAOQMP010000004.1:7168534-7192640 GCA_027563575.1 Erythroxylum pedicellare
AGCATAAATACATCTTTAACACAATACATATACTAACACACTCATTCAAGTTCATTTAATATTTCTAAATTCCACTCCAACAAGAGATGTAATTCGTAGGGTTTTTACAGTAACTATAACACCCCTTATAATACTTCTTCACCGAGTCATAGGAAGTTTGAGGAGAGGGGTTATGAGTTGCGAAAACGACATAAGTGGATGGAACAAACTTTTCAATGTTGAGTGTATTGAGTCAGCTCTCTTCTATAATTAATTCCTTAAGGAACTTCGATGGAGAAGAGAGATAAAGATGTATTCAAATTCTTCTCAAAGAGTCATCATCACAATCCAGATATGATGACAATTTAGAAGATTTGCAAATGGCAGGTGCAAGAGGACTAGACCATACAGGGACCCCAAGTGTTATTTGATCCCAAATTTCTTACAATTCTGACACATAGTTATGGATTGTTTAGCTAGATTGTTGTTGCATTTGATCAAGTCTTTGGTAAAGCTAAAACTGATTAACGTCATCAAATATAGAGTAACAATTCTTTAAAAAATCTCATAACTCCTTAGATGTGTCGAAGCATCAAAAATCTTGTTTGATCACTTTAGCACATGTATTCCAAAATCATATTAAGTTTTGGTGATTCATTCCATCTTAAGGTACCAATCGCTCTAGAAATTTTTCTTCTTAATTTGCCACCTTAATTGGCTTTGATATTTCTTCAGTAACAATTCAACAAAGAAGCCTCCCTTTAAGAAAACTATACATTTCTTTTTCCCACAAATCATAGTTTAATCGATTAAACATAGCATTGGTAGGGTTGGAGATGTATAGAGGGAGCTTAGAAGTATCCACAATTGAGAAAAAGCAATAAAATGGACAAAACTTGCTTATAGAGTTTAAATTTTATCAATATAACCTTAAAAATGGATTTAGAATATCAAAATATCTTTAAAACTGGTCTGGTCTGTAAGAAAACTAAAGGAGAAAGGGTTGAATTGAGTAGTCAAAGTGTTGATCAACCCTTTTGAATGGAACCAAATCGAATCAAACCAATGTCTAAAGCGAACCAAATAGCACAAAATTATGACATATGGATGAAGTAGGTCAAGACAAGTGACAAAGGACTAAGATGTTGATGTGGTAACGAGTGCTGACATGGCACTTTGACTAAAACGTTGATATGGCACTAACTTGGATGCTGGCATGGTGTTGACTGAGTTGCAAACGTGGTGCTGACTATACGTTGTTTGGTTGATGTATCTGTTGACATGGCACTTGTGTGTATGCTAACGTGTAAAAGAAATCCCAAAATTTTTCACTCCTTTTTACAAAGGATAGTATGATACTATTTAAAATAAAAGAGCATAAAAAATTGATGAAGGCAATTATGTATTTCAGTGTGAATATTCATGTTACGATAGGGATATTCATACATGTATAAAGAGTGAAAATAAAGAAGCAAAACCATAATTACATATTATTATTTATTACATACATGATTTTGAACTGAATTAAGGCTAATTTAATATGAATAGTTGACGTCTAGAGATTTTAAAGATATGTATTAACAAAATCTAATGGAATAATGAGAATACTTCAGCAGTAGCCAACGTGAAATTAACCTAAATTGCATCCTTCTTTTGTGTGTAAATTCTTTAATGTTATTTTCCTCAACCTACTCGGCAGCTCCATCCAATCCAATGTCACAAGGTACATCACCAGTTAGTTGTTTTTTTGTTTCTTTCTATGGAACTTAAACACTATAGTTGCGGGCATGACTCAAGAATTCAGTTATAGAAGAGATTGGTGCTTTCAACCAAACTTGATGCCCACCATTTTCATTACTAGTTAATTGGCTGTTGCTACTTCAGAATTTAATTTTTTAATTACAATTGATATTCAAAAAGCTCCAATACTAAAGTCGTACACTTAATATTATCAAAACCATCTACTTTAAAGTGTTCCGAGAGATTTCCAATTTGGAATTTGTGGCTCTATTACCCATGCATCATTTTCTTTCTTAAAAGAACTAATTAGTCATAGTTCTTTGGTTGAACACAGCAAGATAGTGGGGAATAAGGAGTGTCTATTTCTATGGACGACGTACAGAAAAGAGAGAAGGGTTGCTCTTGGTTTAAACAAAGAGGGGACACATGAGTAAAAATAAGATCTTTAGAACTAATAGCAACAATAATAAGCTAGGAGTTCCATTGAATATGGGATTTTGGGGTTATGAAAAAGGCTTGGTTTTTCAAGAGAAATGGAAGAGAAAGCTGGGAGAGGAAGAACAAGCTGCTATACTCTTGATGGCCTTATCTTGCAACTCTATGTTTGCTTAGAGAGTAGACATTGATCAGAGAAAAGGTTAAAGACTGGTCCTTTTTCTCATAGATATCCTTCAGCTTTTACGCGTTTCACAATCAATCGCTCTTCACCATTTTAAATGGAGAAAGGGAAAACAAAGGGCGTAAAAGGAAACGATTAAGTAGCTAGTGAATACAAAAAACACTCTTGTAGTGTTAAAATTTGTTCCTCTTCTCACTCATTTTCAATTCCTTTCTTGCCCACTTGATCATTGACCTTTCAATAGAAATCAACAAATCAATTGACCTTGTCTCTCATTCCATATCGAACAGATAACAGATCTTCATAAGGAGGCTACGATTGTTAGCACATACATTCAAAGATGTGTTACTGATGACTTCGAAGTTGAGCCACATCCTTTAGCTATCAAAAGGAAAAAGACCATCTACAAGAAATTTTTACGAGTTGCACCCTATGTCTGACTACATCTTTTGCAAGAACAATGTAGGGATAGGGACATTTTGATAAGCTATATTTAAGAGAATTTTCATTAAATGTTGTTAACATAAGCTAAACCCAACTTGATGTCTTCATTTTATACTTCAACATTTCCTTCCTTTTGGTTAGCTCTTCCTTTTGAATTTACCATATCTTGAAGGAATAGTTAGACCCGTATCTCGCAGGCCTCAAACCTTACAACCAGTTCTTCCTCAGGTACTTAATTTTGCATAAACTATATTTTATAAGTTTTAAGAAGTGTGGAGGTTTAGAGTGGAGATAATTATTTAGATAAAGAGGTTGTATTTTAATTGAATGATTTAGTTTAAGTATAAAAGGGTATTTATAGGTACAAAAATGACTCTTCATATATAGGTACATGAACCCATTAATGAACTCAAATAAATAAACTATATATGAACTCAAAACCATACATAGACTAATAATTAATTATGTAACTAATACATGAACATAATTAAACTCCTAACAATGAACTTAAATATCCATGTATCTAGACTAACTTTCAAATTACTCTTCAACACTCCCCCTTAATTTGAAATTTTCTTTCATACCCTAAGTCTTGTCCTCAAATGTTGAAAAGCTTCAAATTTGAGTGATTTCGTAAAAATATCCACAACTTGATCATTAGTCTTCACATGTTTGAGCTCCACTTCATTGTTTGTGATACATTCTTTAATAAAATGATACCTCGTATCTATATGTTTGCTTCAATAATGAAAAACCGGATTCTTGGCCAATGCTTGTGTGGACTTGTTATCAATACATATTTCAGTTGCTTCCTTTTGTGGTAAGTGAAGTTCATTCAATAGCCTTCTAAGCCAAATAGCATGACAAGTGCATGAAGTTGGAACCACATATTTAGATTCACAACTTGACAAAGTCACAATAGGTTGCTTCTTTGAACTCCATGTAATAAAACAATCACCCATAAAAACCACGAAACTAGTTGCATTTTTTCTATCATCAATAGCTCCCGCAAAATCACTATCACAAAACCCAACAAGCTTGAAATCAACAGATGATGTATAGAGCAATCCATAGTCAATTATACCTTTGATACATCGGAGTATCCTCTTAGCCTCCTTCATATGAGTACCAGTAGGTGCTTCCATGAAAAGACTTATCAATCCAACAGCAAAGAGAATATTTGGTCTTGTACATGTCAAGTATCTCAAGCATCCAACAAGGCTTTTGAATACAGAAGAATCTTTCTTAGCTCCATCATCAAACTTTGTCAATTTAATTCCACATTCCATGTGTGTAGTCACCGGATTGCAATCAAGCATTTGGAACTTCTTCAATATTTCTTTGCATACCCTTCTTGTGAAATAAAAATTCCATCTTTTATTTGCTTCACCTCCAAGCCTAAATAGTATGAAATCAATCTAATATTTGTCATCTCAAACTCCAAATACATAACTTTCTTAAACTCTTGAAACAATCTTAGGTTATTACCGGTAAAAATAAGATCATCCACATAAAGAAAAATGAGTAGAATATCTCCATTTCCATATGATTTAATGTGAAGAGCATATTCATGAGAACAACGAACAAAACCATTATCTTGGAAGTACTTGCCGATGCGAGTATTCCATACCCTTTGTGCTTGCTTTAACCTATACAATGCCTTTTTCAATCTCAAGACCTTATCTTTGTGACCTTTGACTGTAAAGCCAACTGGTTGATTAATAAAGACTTCTTCTTAAAGATCGTCATTTAGAAAAGCTGACTTTACATCAAGTTGATAGATCTTCCACTTCATTTAAGCTACAAAAGAGATCAACAAACGAATAGTCTCCATACGAGCAACAGGTGCAAATACTTCATCATAATCCACTCTATGCTTTTGCTTGTAGCATTTAGCAACAAGCCTTGCTTTATATTTCTCTACATCTCCATTGACTTTCCTTTTTATCTTGTAGACCCATTTAACTCCAATAGCTTCATGACCTTTAGGAAGAGTTGATAATTCCCAAGTATTATTTTTCTCTATTGACTTGATCTATTCCTCCATGGCTTGTCTTCATCTTTTATCCTTCACGGCCTCCCTAAAATTTAAAGGTTCACTATTTACAAGAAGACAAAAGAAATTACTTACATCAACATCATTGATTTCTTCTATTTATTCATAAATATCATAAATACTCCTTATTTTTCGAGCTCCATCACTTGAATTTTCTCCATACATGGACGAAAAAGAATAAGGCGTATTTGGACAAGCAGGTGGAGTTGTCTCTTGAATATTTGTTGTGCTTTTTTGCTCTTCATCTTCAAAGTATAGGAAAAAAAATCATAAGTGTATTCTACTTGTGTCTCCTAATCCCATGTTATTTCTTCATCAAATTTGACATCTCTACTCACAACAATCCTTCCATTGCTTGGATTGTACAATCGGTAGCCTTTGAAATTTTGATTATAGCCAAACATACATCGAGCTATGTTAAGAATTGTTCTATTCTTCTTTTTGACTATTCATTTTGTTGGGGCGATCTGGGGGTTGTTAACGGATAACAGATTCCATGTATTTCACATAAATTAAGAAACTCCTTAGATGTGAACTTGTCTCCTTTATTGGATCTTAGGGCTTTAATTGTATAGCCACTTTCATTCTCCACAAGTGCCTTGAATTTCTTAAATGCTTCAAATGCTTCTAATTTTTGCTTTACGAAAGAAACCCATTTTTTTCTATTATAATCATCAATGAAAAGTAAAAAAGTATCTACTTTTACCCATTGATAATGGCTTGACTGGTCCACATATGTCAGTATGAATAAGTTGAAGTGGTGCAGTTGCTATTGTCACCACTTCTTTTAGAAAACTCCTTTTTGAAGGCTTGTCAAGTAAACATGCTTCACATAAATGATATGGGTGGTTAACGAAGGGCATTCTTTTAACCATGTATTTATCTCCCAAAGTATTAAGTGCGCCAAAATTAAGTATCCAAATCTTATATGCCAATGCCATGTTTCATCTTTCACATCCACCTTTAAATATATTGCTTCGATTATCTTTATATTCAACATAAACATTCTATTCTTCGACATAAACACCTTAGCAATCAATTGAGCATGTTGATCTCTAAGTCAAAGACAACAATCTTTCATGTGGATTTCATATCCTTTTTTAAGAAGTTGCCTCAAACTTAAAATATTACTTTTTAATTTAGGCACATAATAGACATCATTAATAAGTCTATGGGTTCCATCTCTTGAAGAAATTATAACAGTATTATTTCTGCAAATTTGAATCTTTGACGAATCTCCAAAGAAACATTTCCTTCTACCTTTTCATCAAGCTCCACAAATTTACCTTTATCTTCACACATGTGTTTTCTTGCTTCATTGTCTAAGAACTATGTACTTTCATCCCTACTTATATTTTCTTTGAGTGCTAGCAATAAAGTGGGCTCTTCGTCTCCTTGCTTGTTATCAACAATATTGACTTGCTCCTCAACTTGATTAGGCGTAGCATAACATTCCCAAGAAAAATGTCCAAATTTATGACAATTGTAGCATTCAACATTAGACTTATCATACCTCCTCTCATTTTGTCTAAAATTGTAACCACCTGTTCCTTTTTCTCTTGATTTTCCTTGGCTTTTGTATGATTGACTGTTTCCATCATTGTTGGTGTTATTATAATCTCCTTTACTTCTTCCTCCATAACTTCATCCTCGACCTCGACCACAACCACGACCATATCTTCGACCACGTCCTCGTCCTCGTCCTCTTCCATTTTAATTGCTTTCTTCATCTTCATCTTTTAGCACAACCTTTGCTTTAAGTGCTTGCTCCAAAGGTTCTTCTTACCTCTTCTTGATCTTGTCTTCGTGAGCTTATAAAGAGCCCTCTAGTTGTTTAAGTGTCAAAAAGTCTAGGTCTTTAGACTCCTCAATAACGCTAGCCACATAATCAAACTTTGGGTTCAATGAATGAAGAATCTTCTCTACTACTCAAACATCTTCAACTTGATCTCCATATTTCTTCATTTGATTCACAATGGCCTTCACTCGTGAACAATAATCTGAGATTGATTCGGATTTTATGTACAAAGATTCAAAATCACCTCGCAATGATTGGAGTCGAATCTTTTTTACCTTATTAATTCCTTGAAAGGAACTTTGCAAAATCTCGCACACTTCCTTTAAAATGGTTTCATCGGACACCTTCTCAAACATTGAATCATCTAAACATTGATGGATGAGGGTGAGGGCTTGTTGATTCTTTTTCTTAATCTTTGCCAAAGCATCTTTCTCATTTTGAGACAAATCGACTTCACTTTGAGGTTGCATAAAACCTTTCTCTACAATCTTTCAAGCATCTTGTGAGCCAAGCACGGCTTTCATACGAAGACGTCATGTTTCATAATTTTCTTTTGTAAGGCAAGGGAATTGAAATGAGTTCCACCATTGTTTACCATTTCTCAAAGAACTTGACCTTGATACCACTTTGTTAAAAAGTGAGGAGATTTAGAGAGAAGATAATTGTTTAGAAGAAGATGTTGTATTTCGCTTGAATGATTTAGTTCAAGTGTAAAAGGGTATTTATAAGGACAAAAATAGCTCTTAATATCTAAGTACATGAACTCATTAATGAACCCAAATAAATAAACCATATATGAACTAAAAACTATACATGAACCACTATTTAATTATGTAACTAATACATGAACATAATTAAACTCCTAACAATGAACTTAAACATCTATGTATCTAAACTAACTTTCAAATTACTCTTCATCAATAAGTTGATTCAGTCATATTCTATTTGGATATTACTAGACTCAAAATTCTAGAGTTTTCATGCTAATAAAAAGCGTCTCTCTTGACACAACTCATTTAGAAAGGAATACAAATGACTTTAGCTATACCTCATTGGCCTCTAACTAGATTTATTTCTCCAGTTAGGTAACAGAGTCACTAGCACCACATTGACCATCACCAGAAGGAGATACGTTCAACAAAAGTGACCAAAAAAAAAGAACTCAAACTTTAACTCTGGAAGAAGCTAGTTGCGCTGGGTTGGAGAGCAAATCATGGTTAGAAGAAATTACATAGAACGAGTAGAAGACAAAAATGATCAGTACTATAGGCATCACAATGCGTCGCCTTATCTTATATAAAGGTGGCAGATACTACGAAGCCAATAAGTGGAGCAATTGCAGAAGGAACGCTTGAGGATTTGGAGAGAAAACGCCATTTGTAGTGATCCTGAATCTCCTCATAGAAGGGTTTAGGGATTGTTATGAAATGTGTTATGAGATAACGAAGCAGGTCTCTTTTTAAGTTGAATGAACAAATTGTCAAGTTTAAGGTGATGTTACTCGGTCCGCATAATGGACCGACTAGCAATTTGATCATCTTAAATTTGTTCTGCTTACTGATAAAACTAACGTTAGTGTATCTCCAAAACAATGCAACTCTGTAAGAAAATATTTGATGGGCCAGACCGAAAATTTGAGAAATTTTCTTTTTCAGGGTAAAACCATTGTAAACCTTCACTGCACAGAAGAATTTCAGGATGTAAAAACACTGAAGACAAGGAAGCTTGAACCGTCCTTCTCAAAAAAAGGGCACGGTTCTTGTGTGTAAAAACATTGAAGAAAAGGAAGCTTGAGCCGACCTTCTCGAAAAAATGGACACGGTTCTTGTGTACAATATCTATTGTTCTTTGTTGTTTGTCTGACCTTCTCAAAAAAAATGGACACGGTTCTTGTGTACAATAATATCTATTGTTCTTTGTTGTTTGTCTATATCTTAAAGGGAAATTGAAAACAAAGGTTTTTGTTATTTCTATGGTCAGTAACTGCAATAATTTAGTAGATTTGCATCAGAGAAGTTCCTAAGGCAAACAGAACAGTGAACCATGATGTTTTATATACTTCTGGAGCTAAAATTTGGTGGACCAACCAAACTGACGTAACTCGAAGTAGATGAAGGACCACCTTTGTTATTAAGAATTTCATTTTGTTCTCATGATAATTGTGAGCAAAAATTGTGCGGTCACCAACGCATATAGTTCCATATTTGGCAGTATTTTCTCATTCTCTCGGTTAGTCTGACCTTCATTTTCTAGCTGCATCTCTAGGTTCTCCATCAACTTTTCTTGCTTCCCTGAAAATTGATAAACATGGCCAGGCTAGTGATCACTTTCTTCACGCTCCTAGCGTGCAACTTCTTACAATTCACCGTTTCATCAGTACCAGCAGTCGTGAAAAAGGACCAAATTGTCTGCACAATGTGCGACTCCTGTGACAATCCATGCCCTCTACCATTACCGCCACCTCCTCCGGCCCAGGATTGCCCACCTCCGCCACTTCCGCCTTCCCCTTCTCCTCCACCACCTTATCCAGAATGCCCACCTCCCCCGGCACCGGTGACCGAGTGCAACCCTTGCCTTAAACCACCAACGATAGTGCCTTTTCCACCTTCACCGCCAATGATAACGCCTGGGCAAGGCTCATTTTATGCTCCTCCTCTATATGGTAGCAATCCAACGTCTTACTATCCGTATAGCAATAACAACCCTTCACCAACATCACCATCAAGTAAACTCCATACTATTGTTTTCAGTTCCGTATGTATTTTGCTCCTCACTGCCCTGTAGACAACTCTCGACTTGACAAGAATTCATCGTAGAAGGAACAACAATGTCAATCACTAGAGTAGCTGGTCCTGAAAGTGCCAATTGATGTCCGAAGAAGAATGAATAAGGCTTGTGGTCATCAGAGAAGATAATTCTCTATTATTAATGAATGTGTCTGTCTAATAGTGGTATGTTCTTTTGTCTTTCTGTATTTGTAAACTTTATTTTAATAAATTCGTCTTTCAGGCAATCTTGCTATTGATATATAATTGAATATTGGAAGTTGGAGGGCATAAGGTTTACGCTTTGAACATGACCTTATTTTATAGAATTAAGTGTTCTCCTAGTGGACACAAAGGCTAGAAACGATAGCAACCAGCTTATAATCAAATCTTATTTCAAGGAATTCACCGAATCAACCACCTTCCGAAGTATTCCCATTTTGATTCTCATGATAAGAAGTGGTGAACTGAAAATAAACGAAACCAAATTGGCTACCAGCAGAAAAGCACAGCCGGCCTCAGTTGCTAATAATCCTAGTAGTCATAATCACCATCAATTTTTATAAAGTTCTTCATCTTTTGAATAAAGTTGTCCGCAGCTAGCGTAGAAGATAAAACACAGGAGGGTTCAGTCTCCAATACACATGGACGTATATCCTTTCATAATAACCAAAGGCACAATATTACTACTCTTCTCCGGATCTCCCTCTTCCTTCCTTCTATTTCTTTCTGTTTCCTCAACAATCTTCATCATATATCGTTAGATTTCAGAATGAGAAACCTCAGAACAATGTCTACCTATTGTCTGTTCATATTATGTTTCAACTTTTCATTAACAACTTCGACAATCACCATAGTGTCCAAAGACCAAATCTCATGCACAATGTGTTCTTCCTGTGACAACCCATGTCAACCCTTAACTTCTCCGCCGCCGCCTCCTCCTCCAGACTCCTCCTGCCCGCCACCTCCTCCGCCTGTCATTGTATCCGACTGCCCGCCAACGCAGACAACGCCTAGTTCTGGCGGCTCATATTACTACTCGCCGCCGCCGCCGCCGCCACAGCAAACCTACTTCTACTCGTCCCCTCCTCCGCCGGCTAATGGTGGTGCATATTTCCCGCCGTCAAGCTACGGTAACGCGCCGCCGCCTCCAAACCCTATATTACCTTACTTCCCGTTCTATTATTACAGCCCTCCACCATCTTCATTTGCTTCTAACTCTTTCGCTAAGCGTAAGAATCCCATTCCTTTTTCGATTTTTCTTTTGCTTTGTTTTCTCAGTCTCCTCTGAAGCAATCAAAACTGAATAAAATGAACAGACAGAAACTTTTGGTTATTTTGTAATATCTTTTCATTTTACAAATAAAGTCGTTGAAACATCTAAAATGTTATAAAATTATAACATAGGTTACTTAAAGCAAACCCTGTCTTTCTTTTCCTGCACTATCTCAATGTTTCATCATATTTTCCAATGATATTTTTCTTTTACCCATAAATTGCAAGTGAAAGCTGAATAAATGAATGTACAATTCGTTTATGTGCGGAACCTTTGGTCATTGTCCTGTAAATCAAATCGCTCTTGGCATGCCAGGATGAGTTTTATCTCACAATGCAAAGAACCAATCGTTTTATCTCAGCAATAACATGTGTAACACATGCAAGTTTGTCTTTTCTATTTTAGTTTTTCTATTGAGATCCAATGAACGAGATTGGCTTACAAGCTATCTCATACCTAATCCATGGCCTTCAAAGGCATAGGCACATGTGTAGCGAAGCTGTCCACAAACATATGCTCATGATTACTTGCAATTCTCATCATTTTCCGTAACTTGCGGTAAAATATGTTACTTCAATTTGGAAAGACACGAAAGAATAGTGAAAGGAAGCTTCGTAAAGTTGGTGGAAAAAGAGTATCGTGTGTGCGAGAGGGAGAGAGAGAAGTGAGAAGCATGTAGCCAGAGGATCGGCTCCAGGAGTCCACCTAAATTGAGGATCATGCCATGTGCATTTTGCATTGACAGTGGTCGGCGTTGACACCTATTTTCGTAAAGAGAGCTTTTAATAAGGTCCAAAAAATAGGCTGTTGCACCTGGCGATATGCACGAAGGTATGTAAAGGATAAGAAAAATGAAGAATTGGGAATTATGGGTTGAGGTATTGCTTGGAAGCCCTTGGGTTCATCCACAGCTTACTTTGGTTGGTTTGCTCAATCTATAGTTTTTGACTCTTAATTAAGAAATGTATTAATACTCGTTCAATCTCCTCGCGTTTCGGTGGGCTATATTGATTTTTACTTCGCACGTACTTGGTAAACTTTATAAGGGTTTGACGGTTTGAACTGGTTCTCGGAAATTTGAATGAAAAAGAATATGATTATACCAAAAATACCTGTCATTCATTTGCAACTTTGCAAGTGCCAAAACAAATAGGATTTCCTTAGTTTTAAATTAGACTTGTATAAATTGATTCAATTCATATTTTTTGATGAGTTAAAACTAAAAAATTTAATGATACAAGTTATAAAAATTAACTCATAGTGCGTTCAAATTAAAAAATTAGGCCCAAAAAACTTATTATTCATATTTAAATTATAAAAAAAAAACTCCCAAAAACTATATTTATAAACATCCTAAATTTAGATCTACTTACAATTTTCATTCACATTGTTATTAAAGGAGAAAGCACAAAAGTCTTTAGGTAACTATTTTTACATGCGTTCTTTTTTTATACAAATATATTTTTTTGGGGGGAATTATAATTCATATTCATCTAAAAAATAATTAAAAACTAAATAGAGCGATGATATTGTCTATTTTAAATATTTAGAATATGGATTAGAATGTATAGTTGTGGGAGAAGATTAATTTTTTATAAAAAAAATTTGATTAGTAGAAATTAATTGTTTGGGCTTCTTTCTTATTTTCATGTTCAACGATGACGAAATACAAGAGTAACTATGATTATATATATCTTCTCCATCAGTATTTATGTGAATCGGTAGATAATTATCTAATTATCAAAAGCTAGTTGATTTGTACCAAAAGTTACGATTACCGATTGGCATAAACACTTGATCATGTTAAACCAATTTGGATGATGACAACCTTTATTTCCAGCGTTGAACATTATTTCGTACAAAATTTGACCCAAGAAACACGATACGGTGAAAAATATGAATACATAAAATGATTTATTAGAAACAAAAGGCAAATTGTCCACATAAAAATGAAGCTAAAATAGACATTTAATGTATTATTAGTTTTTGCAATTTTTTGAAAAACAAAAATAGATAAGGGACCAAAGTTATATTCTTTTATGAATTCATTATCAAAATAATTCCTTCTCTCCAACAAACATAGGAAGTTTAATTTTATTATATAAAACTAATTAGTTATTATTAAAAATAGAATTATAACAATAATGCAAGTTTTGGTCAAACATCTGGTGATTCTGACGAGGAAAAAAATATTAATCAACCTTAAAAAAAGTTGTGGTCTATTATATGAAACTTTATGACCATGAAAGGAATAGAAGAAATTCAAAAGTTAAATGCAGCTACGACATAAAGGAATTTTCTACTCAAGTTGTAAGTAATACTTTTCACTTACTTCATCTTTTAGAAAAATGTGCAGCGAAAATGTAGAATGATATAAGATAATATGTGATTGGAACTAAATTAGATTTTAATAGTACTATTATATTAAAAAAAATGTATGATATGATCATATTGCATTTTTTTGGACAATTAATATGATGACTGTTGATAGTAAGCTTTCTTTTGCATATAAATGATGAGCCTTGCTTCTTACTCAATATGTCAACCAATTAGTAAGGTTATTTACAAACATGATATAATGTCTTACATTGATCGAGAAATCGAATGAAGTATCAAATGATGAATATGCATGCATTACTGCTCATTTTATTAATAATCAAGTGACAGTTGCAAAAAAAGTGATATATCTTTTTTAAGGCATGAAAACTTCTTTTTGATGGATTATTAATTATTTACGAATGAAGTAACTCTTTGCTTGACTCAACCGAGGGTTGATTAACAAATTTTATCATCCCATTGGACAATACTTCTTATAATGACAATATGGTCAATTTTCTCAAGTTTCACCTTGCAGCTCGTGATTCATCATTTTACAATAGGTACTTTTTTATGTTAGATGTTCTTCTCACATTCTAGATTTTATTTCATAATAAGGACTAAAAATGATTATGATTTTGTTGCTAAAATCCTAAGTGGATCTAACCATTTGAACAAGTTTATTCCAAAACTTAAGAAGTTCTTCGAGATGGTTTTTAAAAATTTTTATTTGAATGTGACAAAGAAATTAAGTAATAATGTATGCATAAGGTGGAATTCTTCTTCAACAACAACAATACCTAATATAAATCCCGCTGAAGCGCAAGGTGTGGGAAGATCTAATAGTACGCAACCTTACCTCTAATTAGTAGAGAGACTATTTCTAAAATAAGGTGGAATTCTACATATATTATAATCGATTATGATTTGTATTATAATCATATTATGATTCGTTGGACACAATTATAGTTTGTATTTTTATCTACGTTTGATAAATTATTTTGATAGTTTATATTATTGTCATATGAATTTTTTAAATGTCAATTATTTTCTCTTATAATTGGTAGAAGCTATATGCCACTTTCATTAAGATATAAGTAAGAGTGATCAATCTTTACTCATTGAATTATTGACCTTTTTTATATGTTCGATATTTTTTTTGTGTATAAATACATATACTAAATATGTCACTTATGGTTCTATTAGTGATATCTTTATCTTTCCTTTTTGAAAATCAACAAAAATTATTTGATTTTACTTTTAAATATTTGATGGTGTTATTTATTTTTCTTTTTATATGAAACTTTATATTGCATAAAAGATTTATGTAAAATATTTGGATATATGTATTTATCATAAAATTAATAGTTAAGAGTACATATTTGTATAAAGGAGAGTCTCATCAACATCAAATAGATGAATATTGTGTTCAAGGGGATTGGCAATAGTCTTAATGTTAGTGATTCCTAATCAAGAGATAAGATCTATGGTATATTTTGCTTGTTAAAGATAATAACCAGATTCATTTGATGAAACTTCAAAACCCAAAAAATAACTTAAATTGCCCAAATCATTCATCTTAAATAATCAACGTAAAAATGATTTAGGAGTTAAAATACCCTAAGTATCATCTCTAATAACTATTATGTCATCAAGATAAAAAAGAAGAAGAATGTACCATTGAGCCATTTTACGAATGAAATAAGAGCTAGACTAAAAACTAATGAGGTTAATAATGGAATTAAATTTGAAAAATGAAGCTTGAAGAGGTTGTTTTAATCCTTACAAGGCTTTGCAAAGCCAATAAACCTTATTGGGTAGATGATCATAACCATATGGAGGTTACGTGTACTCTTCTTCTGTAAGATAATTGTTATGGAACGCATTATTAATACTGTTATAAGACATTGATGTTAAAAGTAAGACATGAGTAAATGTTTCCTCATACTTAATACATATACTTTTGGGTAAATCCTCAAGCAATTAGTTAGGCTTTTTATCACTTAACTTGTCTATAAGTTTCATTCTTAATTTTATAAAACCATTTATAATCAACTATAGACTTCCATGAAGGTAAGTCAATCTCATCCTAGGTATGGTGCTAGTAAGTACCTGTAATTCTTGAGTCATTACTTGTTATCATAGAGGGTCAAACCTACCTCACCATATGCTCAAGGTTCATATAAGGAGACAGTAGTAGAATAAACATAAAAATATCAAGGATGAACACAAGGTTGACTTACTTGATTGGTACGATGAAGAGCAAGTTGAGGTATAGGAGGTTTTTAAAAATTAATGGATATATAGGAATCATCTGAAAGAGGTGATGTATTAATAGTTGGTGGCTATATAATAGGTTTAGATAATAAATTATATCGAAATGTTAAAATTGTTAAATGATCCTGCAAGAGAAATGCAATAAATAAAGATATGGTGGGACTAGAGAAAATTTGACAAGAAGGTTCGTTGATATAAAATTTTAAAAGGGATAAGAACATCTTATGTTCATGAAAGGTCACTGTTGAGAAATATAAGGTCTTTATGACAAAGGATCCTAACTCCTATACTCTTTGTATTTAATATTGTACCATATGAAATGATATAATTGTACTCGTGGGTTTAGTTTGGTATATTCGTATTGTTAAAAATTAAGACTATCAAAGATTTTAAGTGTTTATTAGTCGAAAATAAGATTACATAAGTGTTCATAAGGAGAGATATTACCTATAATAGGAACAGAAATACAACTGATAGTATAGACAACTATAAGAGCAGGTTCTCCTTAAAAGGTTTCTAGATAATAAGAAGAGCTTGAATAGTATCAAGTATGTGTCTATGTTTTTGTTTAGCCTTACCATTCTATTGGGATGTAATTAGATAGGATCATTGGACAACAATCCTTTGTTGATCAAGAAAATGAGTGAAAGCACAATTTTTTAATTTTATAACAAATTAAGTTTGGACCATGTTTGCAAAGCAAGAATAAATAAAAAATATCTCAAACCTATGACATAAAAGGTAAATCTATATTTATCTAAAGAAATCATTAATAACGATCACATAATATTATAAACTTCGCAAAGTATTACAAGGAGCAAGTCCCCAAATATCATCATGAATCAAATAAAAAGGTGTCAAAGAAATAGAATGACTATTGATAAAAGGTAAAGTTTGATTTTTGAAAAGTGGGTATGAGATATTAATTAACCTAAAGACCACTAGAAATTAAAGATTCGAGTCTAAAATTGGAAAGATGATTGAAAGGAGAGTGTCAAATATTAGACATAACAACACCAACAACAAGTTTAGATAAAAGGTTGGGGGAAGGTAACAAATAATCATTCAAGCTTACACCCTGTCCTAAAGAGGTCACTCATCTGTAGATCATGTACAGTAGATCCATGACTTAAAAATAATAACTTTATGCCAAGTTTATATAATTTACCAATAGAAATAAGACTTAATAAAAGTTTAGGAACAAGAAAAATGTCAACCAAAGTTAACCTAAATGTTTGAACAATGTCTAATCTTTGAACATTTATAGTAAAGTTATTCATTGTATAAACCATATATGGAATTGAGGAAGTTTTTAGGGAGTCAAATATGGAAGAGTTAGAGGTCTTGTAGTTATATCAAGTACAGTCAAGGTACCAAGAAAAAGAAGCACTTGGTGTGATAAACAAATTAGGAGAGGAAACAATATTGGAATCTATTTAAAGTTGTTGCAAAAGGTTTTAAAGGTCTTTTAAGGAGAATTTAAGAGACATAGATGTACTTTTTATTATACCCTATATGTCAGCCACATCAGTAGCAGACTAAGAGGACTTAGAAGAGGTACTTTGTTTGGGTGATTTTTTACATTCAAACGTATGATGACTAATCTTTTTATAGTTTTTGCAAAATACCTTTTTTACTTAAGTTTTGAGAATTTGATAAGAGGAGGGCTGAGTGGCACAAACAACATCTATAGATGGATTATATTTCTCCATTCAAAAAGTGTTTAATTGGGTTACTTCCATAATTATTGTTTTTTATTACTTTATCAAGGTTTAGTTGAGATTTTTGATGAAGAAAAGAGTTTAAATTGAACTCATCTCTTAAAATCATCAAAAATGTCAACTATGCTTTTGATTATGCAGCTTGGCATAGTTGTGGCAACTTGGGTATTAGTCCAAGCGTCAATTAATCCCAAAACTCTTATAATTCAGACACATAAACATATATGTATACAGTTTAACTAGGATGTTGCTATATGAGAAGAAGTCATCTACGAAGCTGAAATTGATTGACATCATTAGTTACAGAATAATAGCTTTTAAGAAAATTACATACCTCTTTAGTAGTATCAAATTGTTCAAAATCAAGCTTGATTACTTTGGTACATGTATTATGAAACCATATTAGAGTATGATGGATCATACCATCTTAAGATACTATATGTTCTACAAATATATCCTTAGCTTTATTTGGCCTTTTAGTAGGTTTGGATATCTCTCCAGCAACTATATGCAAAAAAAGTCTTCCTTTGAGAAAACTATATTTCAACAAAAAAAATCACAGTTAGATCCATTAAAGATGACATTAATTGGTTGAGGAATGTATTGATGAAGTTTGGAAGTATCCACAGTGTACATAAGATAAAAATCTTTTACAACAAGGCTTGAAAATACACAAAAATGAAGAAACTTATCTGAATTTGATAAACTTGACCTTAAAAGTGAGTTTAGAATACCCAAAATCTTTAAGATCTGGTCTAATATCTAAAAAATTGGTAAAAAATATGTGAATCAGTCATTCAAAGTCTGATCAATGGATCTAAACTAAATTAGGTTGAATTGAACCGATTGAATCAGTGATGAGTAGGACTAAATGATAACGTGACACTATGATATGGTATTGACATGAGAACCTAGCTAATGATGTGGCATTATAACGTGACAATTAACATGACAATGAGGGATTACTTTAGATGACGTGACACTAAAGTGTAGATCATTTTGAATATCGTGCCACTATGTGGAGATGTCATATTTAATGAAGTTTGAAAACGTGGACCAATTAGAGATTAACACATGTCACCTTTTATCGATTAATTGCTTAATTTTGATTCTTCTTAGAATGGGACCTCCTCGACTTCATCCTTGATATTGGAAACTATTCCAAATTTCTATTGAGATTGAGATAGGTAAGCAACATTTATGTCAACTAGACTTATTACTTTATTATATACTTTGGTACCTTTGGAGTTGGGACTTCTACTTCTTTTACAATCGGTATCTAAAAGGATATCTCTTTGAGTTGTCTTCAACCTCAAGAAATTGGAATTTCAAAACTTGACGTTGATCATTTTGGGGCATGTATACCAAAATCTTCTACTCTTGATGGCTATCCTAGCAGTATAAATTCAGCCCCAAGAAGTCCATTCAAGTGCCCTCACATGCCCCAAAATGATCAACGTCAAGTTTTGAAATTCCAATTTCTTGAGATTGAAGATAACTCACAGCGATATCCTTTTAGACACCAAACACTTCTTAAACAACAAAATTACCTTTAAAAGTTGAGAATAAGAAAACTGCTATCCCTTTTATAAAGAGGGCTCTAATGTCATGTACAAAAGGTATTTATACATGAATTTATGCAAGAAAAAGCTTTATAATTATTACCTAAATGTATAAATATACGTTGTATACTATATACAGTGATTACTAAGATCACTACGATATATAATGATTACTATGATCACTGAACAAGTTTTTATACAGATATATTTAGATATGTTGCAATTTGATGTAGGTTTAAATAAATACTAATAGTTGTAGAATTTGAGTTCACTTTAATAACCTACCTTATACTTATTGTAGGTCCGCCTTTTAACCAGGGTCAGTTCTTAGTATTTTGTAGGTTTTGGGCAAAATAAAAATGGCGTCTTTATTTTTACTTATTGTTGGGATATCGTAAAGAATAAAAAGAAATAAAATATGGGCTTTTTTTGTTATTCTTAAAGAGGTTAAAAATAAATCCTATTTTGTTTTATTTTATTTTTTATGAAAATAAAAATGAATCATATTTTGTTATTTAGAAAGATGAGCTCTAATCGGGTGCCCTAGTTGTCCTTGTCCAGAGGTGGCCCTGCTTTTAATTAAGGTTAAGTCAATACATGAGAAAAGTTAGTAGTTGAACTGATCACCTTATTAGTAAACTTAGTAAGAGAGTACTTGTAGACTTTTTCTAGTTAAATGTTGCATGATTGTTCAGTAATTTTCTCCAGCAATTTGGGAACTTAACCACTGGAGACCGAGTAATAAATTTCTCAAAAGTCAGCAAAAAAACTACCAACACAAGATGAAATGTATAATTTGGAGAAAGTTGAATTCAGAGGAACTTCATCAGGTCATTGATTAGTGTGAATTGTGTAAAAACAAAAACTTGGCATTTAATGTAGATCGAATTAGTTGACAGTGAAAAGGAATTGTAATACTAAAGTCAGACCTACCTAGTTAGCACCAATCTCTCAAGTCGCTTTTGGCAAGAGAGACTTTTTGGTTACAATTCAGAGATGCTTCTTTGCCTTTCTTTTTCAAGAAGTGCTACTCTGATATATGGTTTAGAACAAAAGGGGAAGTTATGAGTGAATTTTCCCACCTAATTAAGCGTCACCACCGTCCTATTCATTAAGCGGAACACAAACTAACATTTATGGGACGAAGAGGTAAAGCTTTCCAAACTACTCGAAACTGACAATTTGTTGTTTCTCTTATCCTGTCAATGTCTGTTTCACTTAATAATTGGAAGCGCTGAAAGCCATTAGGATATGAATCGTGGAAGTAGGTCGATGCCTGGTTGTGTGGAGGACATGAAATATGTTATTCGTATGCGTTAGTGATACGACGTGTATTATATATACATTATATGTTTTGACCGATCTTATATCTTTACTTGGCAGGAAGTATGACATTGGCTCGTATCTAATTCAATACTGTATCGTTATCTTGACACATGAACAGGAATTTTCTATGATTTGTGCATGTGTTTTCTTGCATAATTGTGTTCGAGAACAAAGTAAGGAACGACAGAATATTTATAGAATTCAAGAAATAGATAATTTTATTAGACTTATAAAAGTAATATTAGAAACTTTTAATTCAGGCATTTACAGCATTTTTCAGTGTAAACCCAAAAAAAAATTCCTCGTGAAACATGAACTCTTCATATTGAACTTACCGAAACGAAAACAGCATGACAATACGTGAGATTTTGATTTTGCTTTTTCTTGCTTTGACCACTCCGATTCCGTCAACGTAATCCCATCCGCTGCTATTAGTTAAGGAACAAACAACGTGAGAGGCTATAAATTATCCTTTTTTCTGGATAACTGAACTTTATAATTTATTGGTATCGAAAGATACGAATTGATTGCGCTTTATTTTCTTGATTAATAAAAACAGAGGTCGTCTTACTTTTTCGCTTTATCTGGTAGATTATAGTTTTAGGAAAAGAAGGATTGAGGGCGAAACAGTATGGGCGTTTCTTCTTTCTTAAAGATTTGGTCTTGGGCCTACTTATTTTCTATCAGAGTTCCTCTGGGATGGTCGAACAACGAAGCTGACTGGAATTGCAAAAGCTGACGTAAAGGAAATTTCAAGTAAGGGCCTCCACAAAATAGTCTCTAACGGTGTTAAAAACTCATTATTTATGTTACAGTTAATGTATCCGGTGGAAACAATCGAGAGGAAATGGAGGCATTCCTTGCAAATTTTGGGGAAGAATTTTAGGAAATTAAGTGGTTGCCTCCTAGACATTCACACGATCATTATATAGTTCACAAACCCGGAGTGGAAGCCATAAACATTAGACCATATTGTTATTTAGGCGGGCAGAAGGATGCAATTGAACGTGCAGTTCAGGAGTTGCTAGAACAAGGACTCGTAAGGTCCAGCTTCAACCCCTACGCATCCCCCATCATTTTAGTCCAGAAGAAAGATTGCTCCCAGAGAATGTGCGTGGACTATAGAGAGCAAAGTAAACACACTATAAAAAGTAATTTTCCTATCCCAATGATAGAAGAGTTTCTTGAAGAACTGAAGGATTCCAGTTGGTATTCGAAACTGGACTTGAGGTCCAGTTATCATCAGTTAAGGATGAACGAGGAGAATGTTCAAAAACTATATTCTCTGCTCACGAAGGTCACTGTGAGTTTCTGCTGACGCCCTTTGGGTTCACTAACCCTCTCTCCACCTTCTAGGGGCTTACGGATGAGATTTTTAGGCCGTGTCTCTGGAAGTTTATGTTGGTTTTCTTTGACAATCTCCTGATGTATAACTGAAATTCCACTCAACATCTAGAGCCCTCATGACAAGTTCTAACAGTCTTGACATAACAACAGCTATTCCTCAACGTGAATAAGTGTGTCTTCGGAGCCCAAAAGATTGACTATTTGGGGCACTCAATCTCAGAGGAGGGGGTATCCACTGATGCAAAAAAGATTGATACCATAAAGCAGTGGCCTATATCGCACACACTGAAGGAGATCAGAGGCTTCCACGACCTCACCGGTTATTACGGAACGTTTATCAAGCAATACGAGGTAATGGCTCAGCCACTTGATGCTTATTAAAGAAATAATGTGCAGGTAGTTGGCAGTAGCGAAAAGAACAACAACAAGCTTTTGAGAAATTGAAGGAGGCACTAGCATCGATCCTTATTTTGGCATTACCAAACTTCTCTCATCCGTTGACAGCAGAGGCAGATGCAAATGGAAAAGGAATTAGAGCGGTTTTACAGCAGAAGGGACATCTGATCGCCTTCCTCAGTAAGGCCTTAGCATCCAAGCACCAAGGTCACTTTATGTATGAAAAAGAATTCCTAGAGATCATCAAGGCAGTCAAGCACTGTCATCACTATCTAAGTGGTTGTCCCGTCAAGATTTTAATTGATCACAAGATTTTGAAGTTCTTAATGGAACAACAAATCTCAACTTCTTTCTAACAAAGCTGGTTACCCAAATTAATGGACTCTAATTTCGAAGTAATTTACCGAAGTTGAAAAGAGAAGGAGGTGGTAGACACATTATCCTGAGTATCCAGCTATGAGTTGCTGACATTTACATTAACCCAAATTCATACAAGGCTCATGGATGAAATTAAAGACTGTTGGAGTAAAGACACAACCATTTGGCATAAAATAAAAAAGATAGAAGAGCATGAAATGCAATCAAGGAACTTTGAATGGAAGAAAAACCTATTGAGGTGGAAAGGAAAATTGGCTCCCTTATATTATGGTCCGCTCCCGATGGTTTCAATGATCAATAATGTAGCTTACAAGCTAGAGCTTCTTAAGGACTCCAACATTCATCATACCTTTCACGGATCATAATTAAAGAGGTATATTTCATAGAAAATTCCATGATCGACTCAGATTCCAACAACAGTGAATGTAGAAAAGATACCAGAAGCGATATGGGGGAGAAAAATGATTAAAAGACAAAACAGAGTGTGACTCAAGTACTGTTTTAGTGGAAAGGGGAAGATAAGGAGAATGCGACATAGGAAGCTCTATTTAAGGAGAATGCGACATAGGAAGCTCTATTTGATCTACAGTACTTGAGTCACACTCTGTTTTGTCTTTTAATCATTTTTCTCCAGTGGAAAGGGGAAGATAAGGAGAATGCGACATAGGAAGCTCTATTTGATCTACAGAAAAGGTTTCCAGATGTCAATTTGATAGAAGGAAGCTCTTAAAGGCGAAGGGGGTGTTAGGGAAAATATCCGATGAAAGAGGAAATACTATGAAATGACGTCAAAGAGCATATGAGGAAGATGAAATACGACGCTGAAGAATCAAGCATCAGTAAATTGGAATGTGCAAAAGCGTAATGGTTATAGCAGCCTACTTAGGATTATACAACATGTCGAAATCGTAATAGGCACATGGTTGATAAATAGTACGTATTGAAAAATTCTAAAATGGAAAATTATTATCGTATTATTTCTTGTGTCCTGTTGTACGAAATTATTATATTGTTTGTTTAATTTTGCATCAGATTTTCCATGGTTATTATACCAGCTTCTACTATTGTTAAAGAAGAGTTTGCATGCAACCCATGTGACTCTTTCTTGAGTCCACTAATTTAGTCTTGGCTTATGGGAATCAATGGTTGAAAAGGGGCTTATCAAGTAAAACACATCTTCAAGTGAAATGATATATTTAAGAATTAGGCAAAAAGGGACAAAGAAATTAAACTTTAACATTTAGACCATTCAAATTAAATCCTATTATTTTAGGAATGTTCAAATTGAACTCTATGTTAACATATAAAATGATGGAAACATAACGCCATCTTTATTATTTACGTCAATAATAACATGACAAAAATTTATAATATTTAATATTATTGTAAGCCCTACAATGTCATGTAAACGCCACGTCACACTGTAAAACCTACTTGTTTAAAATAAATAAATTAAGTTTTATTTAATTTAACTTAAATTAATCAACCAAAGTATTCATTCTTTTCAACAAGGCCATATTAGCTCAAACCTAAAGAGGAATCACAATCATCAAAGCCTTCTTTTCCCTCTCTTGCAAAGACACGATCACAGTAAAAGCAACACAACTCTAACAAATTGGAATCTATAGAACAACACATCCCAACCGTGCAGTGTTCCTGTAACCTTTACATAATGTTTATCCTCAGCTGCACATATCAAGTTCAAAGCTTTCATCAACAATAACCTACATCAATAAATGGATCCCAGGCACGCACCTTCGATTCTCGTAATAAACACACAAAATAATCCCAGAAACCCCAAGTTTGCAATCAAATAGACACTGTAAACCCAAAATCCTAGAAATCCTAAAAGCATTTCCTCTTTTAACCTCTGGTTCTTAACCTCAAAATACCGATCGGTATCAGAAATTTTAAAAAATTAGAGGGTTTTTTTGTAAAATTTTCAAATTTTCCCTTCCTCCCTCCTACCTCTCCTTCCCTCCCTTTTTTTCAAAGTTTTTAAAATAATAATAAATATTTTATTACTAACAATAATTATCAATTAAATACAACTTAAAAATAAATTATTTTTATTTTTATTACTAATAAATTATTTTTATTTAAATT
>JAOQMP010000004.1:7230214-7241955 GCA_027563575.1 Erythroxylum pedicellare
TCACTTCTCCCATGAAAATAGCAACTAACAGATAACTTAATATTGAAAGAACTAAAATAAGCTCAATGATAATTTAGTAGAGAATCAGTAACAAATCTTGCCGTGATCTCTGTTAGACTTAGTCTTGAACAGGTCAGCACATGAAAAATGAAGCGTATCAGAGGCGAGCGAGAGTCGAGAGAGACAAGTATGGTGGCGGAGGGGGGGAGGGAGGGTGTTTAGTTTTTAGGTTAATTTTTAAAATTTGCGATTCAGTCCTTCAATTTTTTGAAACTTACGATACCGGTCAATATGTCTTGAAATTTTAGATAGTAGTCGGTACCGAACGATAAACACCAATACCAACTAGTATTTAAGGCCGATACTAACATTAAAAATATTGTTTCAATTTCTAGCCGGTATAAAATGGCACTCAAAAGCCTAGTTGTACCCGTCTATAGTTTCCAATAAAACTTTACCTACGAAATCACATTTAATTACGTTGTCCTTGTTTCCCATCAGAAAAACTACGTCGTTTGGTGGTTTTTCTGATGGTTTTACGGGGTCGGGGAGGGTTATTTTGGTGGTTTTTAACCAGAAAAACTACGTCGTTTGCTGTTAAACCAAACGACGTCATTTTCATTAACATTTTAACGTTCATTTGTCCAAACGAAAGCGACGTATTGCTTTAATATTTACCGACATTTTATTAGCGACGACATACACCGTCGAAAAACCCCATTTTTTCACTTGCCACCTTTCTTCCACCTTATTCACCGACAGTTCCCCAGCCGTCGCTAAACCTAAATTTTTTACACACATTTTCCAACAGTTATAGAATTTCCGTCGGCAAACCATGACTTCCTTCCTATTTCAACTACGGATTTTTATTCCGTCACTAGATGGCTTTTTTTCCGGAGTAATTTTCCGACTCAACCGTTGCCAACTTTCCGTCGGTAATGCCTTCATTTCTTGTAGTGCCCCAATATACAATCTGTTCATTTGTAATAAATTGAGGTAAACACATATCAACACGACACCACAAGAACATATAAAACAAGCACCAGATTATCTATTTTAATTACAAATCTGGACTTTGTAACATATGATGAGAATAAAGATTCAAAATCCAAAAGACAAATGGAGGAAATACGTTACAAGAGAAAAGTTAATGCTCTTATGTCCATGGACCTGGTCATGCCAGTTTGTTGCATTCGTAAAACGAGAAAAAGAAACCACAAAAACAAAATCAATAAACCTATTCTCTGACTCTTATTTCTCACGTACTAAAACGCCGGCTAGCTATTGCTAAACATTATTATGCCGGCCAACGACCATTTCATCTTCATCTTCATCGTGAATAACAGCTCCTACGAAGTTTTATTTTTTCTAGTCTCTCGGGCTGGCTCCTAATGCCATTGTTATTTCATATCAAAATCTCAGTTATGCTGTTGTCCTAAAAACGAGCAATGGCAATAGCTAACAGTGTTGACCTGACTCTTTTTCTTTTTGTCTTCTCACTCTCGCTTTACAACTCTCTCTCACAACAGCCTCTGCCAAACGCATCCTGCAACGGTGTAGTTGTTACGTACACCTACGATGGTGGCTACATTATCCCGCCCACTGAGACTGACCCCACCAACCAAGCGTACAGGTTCGAGTCCACTCTCACCGTTCGCAACAACGGACGCGAAACGCTCAAGTCGTGGAAGTCATTTGTGAGGTTCCAATACAACGAGCTCTTGGTCTCCATAACAGGCGGTGTGTTGGCTGTCGCGACAGTTATGCCTGCTCCTGTCGGGAATGGCACCGAGCTTGTCGGGTCTCCGGTGACAGACCTCAAGTCTGCTATTGAAACTGCCGGCGATGTGACTCAAATGGAAGCTTATATCAAGTTGGTCGGATCTCAGTTCGGCAACGGGAACTTGAGTTCTGTCTTGCCGGCGAACTTGGCACTTAGGAATGAGGGGTATTCTTGTCCTGTTCCTTCAATTCAGGGTAAGTTTTAATATTAATTTGGTACAACTTTTAGCGGCTTATCTAGTAAAAGTATCAAAATTTTGTTTTCACTCCAAAGAATCATGGACGTCAGACATTCTCTCATTTCTGATAATTGCTGTTTTCTGAGATTTCACAGGCAATTTGATGCAAGTATGCTGCATTGTTTCCGAATTAACAGAGGGAGGGGGGTATCGTTTAGAACAAAACTTTGAGCCCTTGCAAAATGGTGATCTTACGATTATGTACGACGTGTTGAGCTCGTACGACACGAATTACTGGGCACAAGTTACAATCTCAAACCATAATCCTGTTGGACGTCTAGAGAACTGGAAATTGAGCTGGGATTGGACTACAGGAGAGTTTATCTACACTATGAAAGGAGCTTATCCTCATGTTCTCGATACGAACGATTGCATTTTTGGGCAGCAAGGTCAACACTACAAGGAACTGGATTTTTCCCAGGTGTTATCATGCGAGAGAAGGCCGACAATCACGGACTTACCTCCAACTAGAGCAAACGACTCGAGCCTCGGTAGAATTGCTTTCTGTTGTCGGAATGGGACAATTTTACCACCTGGAATGGATCCAAGCAAGGCTATGTCGATTTTTCAAATGCACGTGTACAAAATGCCTCCAGATTTGAACAGGACTACACTTGTTCCGCCGCAGAATTGGAAGATCAATGGCACATGGAGTTCGGATTTTGAGTGTGGAGTTCCAGTGCCTGTGACCCCAACTCAATTCCCTGATCCCAGTGGGCTACCTTCAGAGAAATCAGCAGTTGCTAGTTGGCAAGTGGTTTGCAACGTTACACATTTCAAGGAGCAGAAACCTAAATGTTGTGTATCTTTCTCAGCATTCTACAATGATTCAGTTGTCCCATGTAGAACCTGTGCTTGCGGCTGCAAAGATAATCCAAGCCAAACCTGCAATGCCAATGAACCAGCTCTTCTTCTACCGTCTCGAGCTCTTCTAGTCCCGTTTGAGAACAGGACACCAGACGCTTTGGATTGGGCTAGTACCAAACGATTTACCGTGCCGAATCCACTGCCATGTGGAGATAATTGTGGAGTTAGCATCAACTGGCATGTCCTTTCAGACTACAGAGATGGTTGGACTGCAAGAATAACCCTTTTTAACTGGGGCGAAAATGAGTTTGTGGATTGGTTTGCCACGGTACAGCTAGATAAGGCAATGCCAGGCTTTGAGAAAGTCTATTCCTTCAATGGAAGTGCAATTACCGATCCTAACAACACGATATTCATGCAAGGTTTTAAAGACTTGAATTATCTGCTAGCAGAGACTGATGGCGCCAATCCGAGAAAGGACCCTCGGATTCCTGGGACGCAGCAATCAGTAATCTCGTTTACCAAGAAAACTACACCTCTTATTAAGGTGGCTGGGGGGGATGGTTTTCCAACCAGAGTCCTGTTTAATGGTGAGGAATGTGCACTTCCTTCGATAATCCCGAGTAGCACTAGTCGTAAGACAATTACAGCCAACGTGGCTTTCGGTCTTCTACCGGTCCTACTGCTCTTTGTGACTTTTTTGCCGTAGAGCCATAACTAGCTGCTTAAACGTCTGATTCATAATTTGTCTTTAATTTGTTAATGCTGTTGGGGTTTGTTGTGTGGTCATGTCCAAAATTTTCATCTTTAGTTATAACAAAATATGTGTCAAATATAATACGAATTTTATTGATTGACTCTGGATTAACATGAACTTTGATAAGCGTATGTAATGCGAAAATATACTTGTTTTGCAATCCATTTTTGCTTAAGCAAACTACTACAAACATTAATTAAGCTTGTCGACTTTCGAACAAACAGTAGTAATTTTCGATTGCTCTTAATAAAAGTTGCCTTAAACGATATTAACAAAATCTTTCTACACTTTTCTCAACGCATGAATCTCCTAATAGGTCACAGGAAATATCGGTGAACTTACTTAAGGAGATGGTATGGGACCTAACAGATATTTATAGTAAATTTATTGAACCTCTTTTGAAAGAATCAATAACAAATTTTAATTTTCTTAACTTTAATCTTTTAAGAATAGTAATTAATAAATGTCCAATAAGAATAAAATTTCAATATCTCACTGGACAAATATTAATTATTATATTTGTATTAAAAATAAAAAGGCTTACAATAAAAAGAATATTGAATTGGTCGACGTTTATAAAATATTTGATTCAAAGATAATCAACCTTCATCATTCAATCTTGTAAGGCTTTTAATACTGGAGGTTATAAAAAATTTATGTTATATACGATACATATCTAATACAATTATATTAATGAGAATCATATTAACATTAATAAAAAAATAGAGTATGACAAACAATGATTGTACTTATATGATCTATAATATTCCATGATTTGTCTAGTAGTCTCAAATATTTATTCTGAACTTTATGCTAGACTGTAGCATGTGTATATATAATCTCCCATTATATGTTAAATTATATTAGAGAAAACTTTTATAAACTTAAACATTTATATCCCCACGTTTCATAAATCCGTCAATATCTTAGGATACATGAATGTATCAAAAGACAGTATTAAGGCCAAATTATACATATGTCCAATGACCTATAATATACTTAAAAAATGAAATAAATCTTAAAACTTTCCTATTTATTATGACAATACAAAATAATATATGTGATCGAGATATATATATATAGTCATAATACATAAAACAAATATGTATTTGGAGAAAATATGCACTAATCTCTAATTAATAATGTCAAAAGCTTAAATCCTATGACATTCTTATTAGTGTTAATGGATAATACTATAGAAATATTATCACAATACAACCAGATTTGTCTAGCAACTGAATCAATCACAAATAATTCAAAAATTAAATTTCTTAATCAAATTGTCTGTAAAGCAACTCCTTAATATATAATAAACTCTACATGCATAATTAAAGAGGCTACAAATGTCTGCTTGACATTTGTTCATTAAATGACACCATCTGTTAACATGAAGATATAACATGATATGGAATTTCTATCATTTGGACCTGAAACAAAAACAAAATTCATATATCGAATCTAATCTAATTTCTCAACCTTCCTATATATTAGCATATAATCCTTTATTCATTGAAGATGCCTCAAAACTCATTTAACTGTATTTCAATTGTCTATTCATGTGTTAGATAAATACCTACCCAATAGTCTAACAATGAATATAATGTCTAATCTAGTATGTATCTAATCATACATCTGGTTACCAACTAATAAGGAATATTCTTTGTGGTCTTTCTTTCCATCTCATTCTTTGGATATTATGCCAAAGATAATCTATCTCCCTAAGAGATGAATGTTATACAAGGTTTATAAATTTTTATATTAAACTTTTATAACATGTATTCAATGTACGCTCTTCGTAACAGGCCTAATAAGTTTTAAGAACTGTCCTCGTGAATCTAAATACCAAGGTTGAAAAATGATTCACCAAGTTCCTTTATGTCAAAATGTTGGGCTAATAGTTGTTTATCCTCATATAATATGTCCAAGTCATTTGATGAAAATAAGATATCATCTACATGTAAAAGTAAAAGAATAATATTACTCCCCCTAACCTTGTAATGTAAGAATCTTTGTACTTTATTTTCCATACAACCAAATAATGTTTTTATCTTTTCAAACTCCAAGTACTATTAATGGGAAATTTGTGTTAATTTGTATAATAATTCTTTTAACCTATAGACTAGATGACTTTTATTATCATCCTAAAACCCTTTAGGTTGTACCATATATACGTCTTCACAAAGGTCTCTATTTAGGAGAGTAATTTTAACATTCAACTTATGCAGTTCCATATCATAATGAGTTATTATTGTCATAATAACTTTGAATGTATCTTTAGAAGATATATGAGAGGAAGTAACATTAAAGTATAATCCTTTTTTATAAATGAAACCTTTGACAACTAATTTGACTTTAAATAGCTAAACTCTATCACACAAGTCTTTTTTAGTCCTATAAACCTATTTAAAGCCAATAAATTTATAGTTATGAGGTAAATTAGTAAGTTCTAATACCTGATTATGCTTCATAAAATGCATTTCATTCCTCATTATATCCCACCATAAATCTGTATGAGGACTAGAAACATCATTTAGAAAATGACTAAATCAATGTGTATACAATATCATAGTCACTCTCGCACAGATGGACTATATAATAAGATGATAATGTAGGTCTCTCACCCTAGTAGATCTTCTTAATTGAACTTGATCAAGTTAATTATGTGACATAGGAACCTCATTTTGTACCTAGATTAGTTCTTACTCCTGTATTATAATGACACTAGGTCCAGAATCCACTAACTCTTACTAAATGAGTGAAGGATATGAAATAACAATATTATTAACTTTGTTGTCATCTAAAATAAGGAAAGGACCAGACTCATAATAGACATTATATTCCAAAAACTTAGCTATTTATGATCCTATAATTCTAGATCCTCCTTCTCTATGATAAATTTCATAACCTTTAAAATGATATACATATCCTATAAAATAGTAATGAGTAAAACAAAAATGTAATTTATTTTCAATAAGATTATACAATTATATCTTAACAAAACAACCCCAAACATAAAGATGATCGTGGTACTTAATTTTTATCCTTTTTATGACTTAAAAAGGTATATAGGTATTAATTTTCTTGGGTCTCTATTGAAAATATACAACATAGTCTTTATCACTTCACCCTAATGGTAGTATGAAAGGTTAGTACTGCTCTGTATGCTCCATCATATCCTTTAAAATATGATTCCTCCTATTGGCCACTTTATTCTATTCAAGACTATGTGTAGAATAAACTAAGCTATTATTTCACAAGTTTCTAAGTATTTGGTATATGAGTCCTTTTCTTATCTAAAATCACCATAATTGCTATAATACTCACCTCTACTATTGGATATGAAAATTTTGATTTATTTTCCTATTTAGTTCCTAATTTTAGTCTTAAAGTTCTTGAACTTGTTAATAATTTCAAAGCTTTCTTTCATTAAGAATACATATCCATAACAAGAATAATCAACAATATAAGTTAAAAATATTTGGAATTGGAAATATTATATGATAAAGGTCCACAAATATAAGTGTTAGTGATCTCCAAAAAATTAAAATAGCAAGTTGAACTCTTTTTCTTTATTTTAGTTAACTTAACTCTGTAACAAACAATATATATCTTTAGTTCATCAAAATTAAGTATTGAAATAATGTTTTCCTTTTTTAATCTTTCAAGTCTTTCTCTACAGATGTGACATAATCTTTTGTACCACTACATAAAAGATTTATCCATTATTAAAGGCTATTTACTAATAATCTTTTCAACAATATACAAAGAAGCATAAATTTCATCAGTAACTAAATACATTCTATATAACCATATGATAAAGAAGTTGTACTAATATGTTTTGCATCAAAGATAACTACACACTAGATTTCTATATTACAAAATTATAACTTGCCTTATCTAAAATTGATATCTAGATTAAGTTCCATTTAAAAGCTAGTATATAGAACATAATAAACAAAACAAGTATAGAATAAGTGTTAAGCTTCAAATAGATAACTCCTACAAAATCTATGTTAACTTATTTATTATTTTCAATCATCAGTTCGGACTCATTTTTAGATGCTTGTTTTCTTGATATGAATCATTACATTGTGAAAGCAATGTGATTAGAGTTTCACTATTTAGGCAATAGAAACCTTATATGGCTATAGTAATATTAGATTTATTAATATTATAAGCCAAAGAGTTACCTAATAATTCTTATTTTCCTTTCAGGATTTATCCTTTATGCAACTGTATTTTTTATAACCTTTCTTTTTATAAAAGCGGAGATAGCAATGGACTAGGTTGAGCTCAGACCTTATATGGCTTAAAACCTGACTAAAAGCCTAATTAGGCCTAAACATTTAGCTTAAGCCCAAGTTTGGTTTCTTGAGGTCTGATCATGTTTAGAGTACTCGTTCTGATCTCTATTAGGATCAAGCTTTAGCAAGATTAAAATTAAATATTCATTAATGTACAAAATGATGTCATTTTTTTCCATATATAAGGTGACATCATTTTGTTACACATACAAAGCAATATCATTTTGTATGAGAAGAAAGTTTGAGTCTTCAATTAGGCTTGGGCCATAGCTTGGCCTAAAGTTCAATAAGACTCAAGCTCAGGCTAAAGCCCAATTTTTTAAAATTTGAGCCTAGCTTGAAACTCAGTCAACTTAGGTTAAGCCTGTTTATTTTAAACCGAGTAAGGCCAAATTGAGTTCAAACTTTTTTCCTATCTCTATATAAAACAAACATCTTATACTCTTTATGATATTTATAGGACCCCTCACAACACTGCTCTAACCTTGCTCTTTTAAAGGAGTGTTTCTAAGAGCCTTACTTTTGTACTTTCTAGGTTTGGCTTTAGGTTTTGATTTTGTGACTATTAAGGATGTTTGTATGGTCTTCTTTAGTTTTTGTTCTTCAGCTACATAATGGGTAACTAAAGAATTGATATCCTAAGTATCATCTTGTGAGTTGAAGGTGGTAGTAAGGATATCAAACTCTTAAGGAAAGTGTATTTAGAGATTGATGAATACTACAAGAAATTGTATTTTTAGTGAAAGAAAAAATTGTCACTAAACGTAGTAATATTAGTCACTACTATTAATAACGTCCAATTTTTAAAGTCGTTACCTCCCGTTACAAATACCTTTATCACTATTGAAATAGTGACTAATTTAAGAAAATGGTCACAATTATGAAATACTTTTGTGACAAAAGTACTGCCACTAAAAAATATGGAATGTGTGACAACATTATACGGTCATAGTAACTTCATATATTTATGACAAGTTTGTTGACACAAATAAAATAAAGTAGTAACGAGTAAAGTTGTAACAGTGGTTCATTTTATTATGACAAAAGTACCGAAACTAAAAACTATAAAATGTGTGACAAAACTATTTGATAACAGTAACTTTACATATTTGTGACAAGTTTGTTGACACAAATAATATAAATTAGTGACGAATAAATTCGTAATAGTACTTCATTTTATTTTGACAACATATCGCCACTAAAATAATTTAAAATAGTGACAACATTTGGCACTTGTTCTTCTTTTATCAATATCCATTACTTCTTGGTCACTAATATTTTAAGGAAAAAGGTGTTAACATCATTTTGTCATAGAAGTGAAAATTTGTTCTAAAAAAATATTGTCACTAATGTGTTTATTATTGACACAAATAAAACTATTAATTTAACAATGGAATTACATTAGTGGTAAAAGAAATTTGCATCAATGACCATATTGTCTAACATATTTCATCACAAGTATGAAAGTTATATGTTACAATAATGTTGTCACTAAATAAAGATTATATGTTACAATAAATTTATCACTAATGTGTTCATGTTTTTCACAAATATTATTATTAAATTTAACAATTTAATTGTTTAATTGATAAAAATTTTGCATTGGTGGCCATAAAATAGAAATTGTCACAAATGATATGGATTTTTAGTGGCAAGATATTTTCACAGTAGTAAATAAAAATTATTAGCATATATAAAAATACAAAAATGTACAAAATTCTAATTTCCAATGTATAAAATTGGAAATTTTAATATCCAAGACAATTGTATTTATTGCAATTATCCCAAACTACTACGTACTAATTTAAGTTAAAACCCTACAAGGTAAATTTTTCTGGCTATCCTTTCGGATGAAGTTCACTATTGATTTGTTTCTTACAAAATAAATAAAAATAGAATCAATTAATTAGTGTATAAAATATTAAGTTATAAATTTAGTACTAACATTTTATAATAATATAATGATAATGATAAGAAGAAATATTAAATATTCTAGATTTTATAAATTTATAACTCACAAGACTAGTTAGGGTATTTGATGTTGTGGCAATTGATGGACCTCCAATTGAAGCAGAAGCATTGAGTATCATATTAGGAATTACTTCAGTATTTGTCAATGTTTGGTTTAAGAATGAAAGCTACAAGTGATTGCAACAGTGAACGAAACCTATACGTTACTGCAACCCAATAACAATCATAAGTTACATACAGGTTCTTATTAACTAGTGTACCAAATATAATCTGGAAAGAGAGCTATAATGGCCCTAAAGAGCAACAATGCATTATAAGAAAAATAGGGTTTAGCGACAGAAATTACCTACGGAATATGAAGGTTTTTTGTTAGTAAGCTAAGTTAGCGACGAAATTTACAGACGGAATAAGTCGTTGGAGAAACAGCCGTAGGTAATAATTGGCGACAGAGTATAGAGTTTTCATTGTAAATTTGCCGACGACCAGCTCTTGTTTCATCGTTACATTTAGTGACGGTAATTTTTGTGTTGTCAGCAAATTTAGCGATGACAGATCTGTTTCAGTTAGTAAATTTAGCAATGGACAAGTTGTTTTCATCAGTAACCTTACCTACAGATACCACAATCCGTCGATAAATTAATGATTAACTTTACCGATAGATATTGATGGGTTGTCGGTAAATTTACTATATTTTATTGACGAATGTTGGTTGTCCGTCAGTAAATTCACTGCATTTTACCGACAAATTTTATTTTTCCATTGGTAAATTTAATGTGGTGGGTAATAGATCCTCCAGTGTGTATGGGAAGATCCTCTCCTCTCGGTTCTTCACATTTGTTGGTAGAATTATGCTCTAAAATGGACATTGCCTCAGATGATATCCAATACTGCTGCCAACAACTCCATATTTCTTCAAAAATATAAGGAAGTCGTATACCAGTCTTGTGTATCATACCAACAAAGTCTCTATAACGTGTACGAGCTTGTTTCTCCCATATTTTATAAATAATCGCGGCAAATTCATAATTTAAAAAAATCTTTCTAAAAAAAAGAAAAGCATACAATAAGTATTTATAACCTATAATATTTATCCAATTAGTGTATAAAAATTAATTAGAAAAATATAAAAATATATTTTTTGTACCTCAAACTCCTGATAATAAAAATCTTTTATCACCTAAGAGATATTATTCTATATATGACCCTTAAGATCAATCTTCTCCTTGAATTTGGATGTCATGTTTCTTGAGCACGATCCATATGGAATAAACCTAATATAAAAACAATTTTATATCTTTTTTAAATTTAAACCTATAACTTAATTATAAAAATATGGTTTTTCATGTATTTTCACTTGCAGATTATTAACAATTGTGATGTTAGTTCTTCTATCAACTCCCTCAGCTCCAAGCTGGAGATCTTCTCCTTCATCTACATCATTTACCCCTGATATCTCTGTCAGTATGGGGTTGGTGGATGGTATAGCAGGAGGTACGGAAGGTGATGCCTCATCTACCAGTTTAGTAGTTGGAGGTACAACATCTGATTCTGTTGTAGTTGTAGAATGTGATGCTTTACCTGGAAAGTAACTGACTCCAAATTGTGGCCTGAACCTTGGTCGCATCATATCTTATTTTCTCTTTGGTGGCATATTTTAACCTGAAATTAATATTTTATTAAATATTCTAAAAATACAACAATTTAAATTCAATATATAACAATATATTATTGATTCAAAAATTGATTTATTAAATATAATATTCTATTACAAACACAAATTAATCACTATCAACACTTAATTGTAAATCAAAATCATCATCATCTTCTTTTTCTGAAGAATTAAAATCAAACTCAGGATCTTCTTCAGATCTCTCGCCTCCT
>JAOQMP010000004.1:7307263-7345372 GCA_027563575.1 Erythroxylum pedicellare
TGTAGTTGGATATGAAGAGACAAATAAGTTGAGATCTGAGAGTTTAATGAAGTCAATTTGGTAACTAAATGGTTAAGTTCAGGACATTCCAAGTTTGCAAAGTTGCCAAATTACAAGCCTTCCATAGGGTAAAATTGGTGTTATGACTTAAAGGGAAAATTTGGATTGATTTAGGCCAAACTAGGCCAAATTATCTTCTAGAAAGCTGTAGGTCTTTCTTTTAACTTTCCAACGGTATATAGTATAATATTTTTGGACCTTTAGATCGAGAGTTATGGTCCTTAAAAAGGGAAATGCTTAGGAGGATAAAGATACATCATCTTAAGAGATGCATCATCTATGATGACGTCACATTATTTGTGATGACGTCATTATATCTATAGGGATGCATCGTCTGTAAAGATACATCGTTTATAAAGATGTATCATCTGTAACGACGTATCATCTGTGATGACCTCATTCGTCTTAAGAGATGTATTGTCTGTAGAGATGTATTGTCTATAAAGACGCATCATCTTAAGACTTTGTTTCATCTTAAGTTGACCCCGCATAGTCTTAAGACTTTGCTTCGTCTTAAGTTGACCCTGTATCGTCTTAAGACTTTGATTCTTATAAAGTTGACCCTACTTCGTCTTAAGAGTTACATCATCTTAAGTTGACTTTGCTTCACCTTAAGTTGACTCAGGTTTCGTCTGTCTTTGTTTTGTCTGCTTTCTGATTCATTTGCTTTCTGCTTCGTCTGCTTTCTGATTCGTTTGTCTTTTTTTTGGTCTACTCTTGGGCTTCGTTTGCCCTTTTTGCTTTGTCTACTTCTTGTTTCGTCTACTTTCTGTTTCGTCTGCCCTTTTTGCTTCGTCTGCTTCTTGTTTCGTCTGCTTTCTATTTATGTGACCTAAACTTCTCCTTCTGTATACTATTCATTTCATGCTATCAGCTACTCCATTTTAGACCCTGTAGATGATAAAATTCGTCTTCAAGGTCTTCATAAAAGTTGTAGATCTTGAAGTCCTCTTTCGAACCATATAAAGAACACCTTAATTCAAGTTCTCTGGGGAAAGTTATGTCAAGTTTCCCCTATTGTCTGATTCCATTTTTGACCCTTCAGACGATAGAATTCGTCTTCAAGGCCTTCACGAAAGTTCTAGACCTTGAAGTCCTCTTTTGAACCCTCCTAGAATGACCTTAATCTGAAGAAACTAAAGCAAGTTATACCTTTGTCCCAAGATAGGTGCAATATGATTAAGGTCAAGACCTTGTTTGATTCTTTCAACCATTACTTCGTTATCTGACTTCCAAATGAGATGAACCTCGTGTCTAGATAAACTAGAGACATAGAGTTATCAGATGATTTGAAGGAATAGAAATTTTAACCCAGCCTTTAAGATGCTCAATAATTGGATGAAAGTTGAGCATAGAATATTTGCTTCTGTATAAGAAAGATTTGGAAGATAGGGCCCGATATTACAGTATTAAGAAAGGAGGATGAATCGAGATGACTAATAAGGAATAATCATGCATAGTAACAAGCACAAGAACAAGCACACATCTTATGATAAGGAATGTTGGGCTCTGGAATCATGGTCCAACACAGTTATGGTATCAAAGCCAGAAGAGGATTCGATGATGGTTAAGGAAACTTCATTAAAATAAGTTCAGTGATTATGATTTCGCAAGAGTTAGGTCCCAGAAATGATGCCCAACATTTCTGTTATCTGAGCAAGAGTTGGGTTCCAAAAACGAGACCCAAAACAAATGTAGACAGTTTGAGAACAGTTTAAACATAGAGATCAGAATGAGGCTAGCCATTTCGAATCTGGGTAGTTTTACAAAACTCCGAGCGGCCTTAATTAGAATTGAATAGTTGTTGAAAGATGGTCAGGAAGAGTACAGACAAGAGATCAGAGGTAAAAGGCAGGATGAATCTCAAGCTGATTCTGGCAGAAGCTTCAGAAAGCGTTAGAACAGATCATCTCGATTCCAGTCTAGATCAAGACAATATGAATCCTAATCAAGAGGTAGATTTTTTCAGTCTGGGAAAGTTAGAGGACAAGTGCTCTCCAGCCAGTCTCAACAGTTGCCTGAGTGTGACCACTAAGGTAAAAAGCATGGTAGTGAATGTTGGAGGTTAACAGGAGCTTGTTTCCGTTGTGGTTCTATAGACCATATGATTAGAGATTGTCCTAAGATTTTAGGACCACAGTCTGAAGTTAAAGGAGGAGCAATGACTGAGACAACAGTTCAACAGAGTAGAACTTTCATATCTACATAGAGAGGCAGAGGTAGAGGTAGAACTCAATCAGTAAGGCCTAGTGTTAGGACTGAGGTGTTAGGTAGCCAACTGCAATCTCAAGCTAGAGTCTATGCCATTACCAGACAAGAGGTGCAAAACTCCCCAAATGTGGTAGCAGGTGTTTTGAATGTTTTTTATTATGAAGCATGTGCATTGGTGGATCCAGGATATATACATTCATTCATTACACCTCATCTGACATCTAGATTGCATTATAAGAGAGAGATATTGAAATGTGGGTTAGTGGTGAGCACCCCAGTAGATAGCACAACAGTGATTGGTGAGGTCTGTAAAAGGTTCATAGTCTGGATTGATCAAGCAGAGTAAGAAGCCGGTTTGATTGTATTGCAGTTAAAGGAAATAGATGTTATTCTAGGCATAGATTGGCTTATTGAACATCGAGCTATAATGAATTGTTATACCAAGGAAGTAGTTCTGGAATCCCCTAATCAGCCGAGAGTAGTGCTTCGAGGAGTTAGTCAGGTTGTGTCAGCCTGACTAGTTTCATTTATGTGTGTGTTGAAATAGATGCGAGGTGGATGTGAGGTTTATCTGGCCTACGTAGTTGATACTCGGAATGAACAAGCCATTTAGGATATTCCAGTTCTTAGGGATTTCCTAGATGTGTTTTCTACAAAACTACCAAGTTTGCCCCTAGAAAGGGAGACGGAGTTCATTATAGATCTTGTTCTAGGTACTGCTCCTATATCAATTCCTCCATATAGGATAGCACCTGTAGAACTGAAGGAATTGAAAACCCAATTGCAGGAGTTGTTAGATAAGGGTTTCATCAGGCTTAGTGTGTCACCTTGGAGAGCTCCCGTATTATTTGTAAGGAAGAAGAATGGAACTCTGAGATTATGTATTGATTATCAGCAGTTGAATCGAATAACAGTTAAGAATAAATATCCATTGCCAAGGATTGATGATTTGTTTGATCAATTACAGGGAGCTCAGGTGTTCACAAAGTTAGACTTGAGATCGGGATATTATCAGTTGAAAATAGCTAAGGTGGATGCATCGAAGAGTGCATTTAGAACAAGATATGGGCACTTTGAGTTTTTGGTAATGCTGTTTGGATTGACTAATGCCCCGACATCTTTTATGGCCTTAATAAATAAGGTATTTCATCCTTATTTAGATCACTTTGTGATTGTATTTGTTGATGACATTTTGGTATACTTGAAGTGTAGAGAAGATCATACTGCACATCTAAGATTGGTTCTCCAGATAATGAGGGAGAAACAATTATATGCTAAGTTCAGTAAGTGCAAATTTTGGCTTGATCAAGTAGTATTTCTAGGTCACATAGTGTTTGGACAAAGCATTCAGGTAGACCCAAAGAAAGTAAAAGCAGTGATGAAGTGGGAGGCTCCGAGGAATGTGTCTGAGATCTGGAGTTTCCTTGGATTAACTGGTTATTATAGAAGGTTTGTAAAGGGGTTTTCACTAATCTCAACCCCTCTAATAAAACTTCTGAGAAAGAATGTGCATTTCAGATGAAATGATGATTGTCAGAGAAGTTTTGAGGAGCTTAAGCATCGATTAACTACAGCACCGGTGCTATTCCATCTGGTTCTGGAGGTTATATTGTGTATAGTGATGCTTCACACTAAGGTTTAGGATGTGTACTGATACAGCATGGTAAAGTAATAGCATATGCATCGAGACAGTTGAGGGTCATGAGTTTAATTATCTAGTACATGATCTAGAACTTGCTACAATAGTATTTGTTTTGAAGATTTGAAGACACTACCTATATTGAGAAACTTTTCAGGTGTTCACTGATCAAAAGAGTTTGAAGTATCTGTTGAGCTAGAGAGAGTTGAATATGAGACAAAAGAGATAGATAGAATTGTTGAAAGATTATGATTTATCCTGGCAAAGCTAATGTGGTAGCTAATACATTAAGTCGAAAGTCCAATAGCAATGCAGCTTAAGTATAATTATTGAGGTTACCGAGCCTCGTTCATTTGAGAGCACTGAATGTTGAATTGAATTTGAGACAGAATGAAACATTGATAGCTACATTGAAGTTGAGACCTGTATTTCTTGAAAGAATTAAAGAGGCTCAAAGCATTGATCTAGAATTAATAAAGTTAATTGAGAAGTTGAGAGCTGGATTCTGAATTTGAAGTGAGAGATGATACATTGTGTTTAAGGCAAATATTATGTGTGCCTAATGTTGATAATTTGAGGAAAGAGATTTTGGAGGAAGCACATGTAGCAGCTTATGCTATACATCTTGGTAGTAACATCCTGGTACTACCAAGATGTATAACACACTGAAACAACATTACTGGTGGCCTGGACTGAAAAAGCAAGTCGTAGAGTTCATTTTTAAGTGTATAACTTGTCAGCAGGTTAAGGCTGAGCATCAGGCTCTAGTTGGAAAATTACATTCATTGCCTATTCTAAAGTGGAAATGGGAACGAATCATGATGGATTTTATCATGGGTTTGTCGAGGACTCCGAGGCAACATAATGCCATTTGGGTCATTGTTGATAGACTAACAAAGTCGGCTCATTTCTTGCTAGTGAGAGAAAATTAGTCACTAGATCAATTAGCTCGACATTATGTGAATGAAGTTGTGAGATTACATAGGGTTCTAGTGTCCATTATATTGGACAGGGATCCTAGATTTACCTCGAGATTTTGGGATAGCTTACAGGCAGCTTTGGGTATAAAGATAAATTTTAGTAGAGCATTTCATCCTCAGACAGATAGCCAGAGTCAGAGGACAATCAAGACTATTGAGGATATGCTCAGAGCTTGTGTTCTGGAGTTTCAAAGAGCATAGGATCAATATGTAGCTTTAATCGAATTTGCCTACAATAATCAATATCACAGCAGTATCGGTATAACTCCATACGAGGCATTGTACGGTAGAAAGTGTCGTTTGCCTTTATATTGCGGTAAAGAGGGTCTAAGAATTGTCAAAGGCTCAGAGTTGATTCAGGATACTATTAACAAAGTGAAATTGATCCGTATCATAATTAAAGTAGCACAAGATAGACGAAAGAGTTATATGGATCAACACAGATGAGACATAGAGTACCAGGTGGGAGATGGATTATTTTTTAGAGTATCACCTTGGCATGGTGTGTTGAGATTCGGTAAGAAGAGTAAGTTAAGTCGGAGGTATATTCGTCCATATGAGATAATTGAAAGAATTGGACCATTGGCTTATAAGTTAGCCTTACCTTTAGAAATGGATCAGATATATAATGTGTTTCATGTGAGTATGCTTAGGCGATATCGATCAGATCTAACTCCTGTGATACTGACTTAAGAGATTAAGGTGATTAGTAATCTGAGCTATATTGAAGAACCAGTAAAGATAATTGGCTATCAGGCTAAACAACTGAGGAATCAAGTGATCCCAATGGTGAAAGTCCTTTGGAAGAATCATTTGAGTGAAGAAGGCACATAGGGAACGGAGGAGCATATGAGAAATTGGTACCCTTACTATTTGATCATTCAGGTAAAAATTTTGAGGACAAAATTTTTGTTAAGAGGGAATAATTGTAACATCTCGTTTTTCATGTTAAGGCTAGAATTGAGTATTATGAGAAATTACTGAGAAATTAGAACATGCGTATCATGCTTAAGTTAAATATAACATGCATATTTTTGGACATTCATATGATTGTACATGCATTCATTGACATTTTTTGGGTATAATTGAGTTATTAAATGTGATTAAAATGTGATTATTTTGGTATATTTAGGATATTTTGGAATTTTTGGTGAATTTTAGAAAAAAATAAAATATGGACCAATTATAGTGTGACATGTGGCAACATGTATATGTGACAAATAACTTGTATGTGTGGTGATAAGTGGCCGACTTGTTTGAGTGACATAGGTAATGCATATAATATAGCCAAGTGGCTTGGTTTTGAGTAAGGAAAGATTACACGTAACTTATGTTCTGGCTAGGAAGTGATTACTGTAGCTTTTGATATTCACCGAAAGCATTCAGTAGTGAACTCTTTTTTTGTTCCTTGTCCATCACCGAATATTAAATTGTAATTTTTATTGGCTATTAGTGATTCACTCTTACTGTTGAGAATAGTTGAATCAAGTAAGTAACTTTATTGATGTTTTCACAGTGTAAATATATACATGCATAAGGAGTTTAAGAAATGTACTTTTGGTGATGAATAAACTAGATGAAAGATTTGTGAAATAGGAATTGTCCAGAAAAGTATTAAATAGATTGTGGTTTGGATATGTGAAAGTTTACGTAAGTTGATGAAGAAATATATATACTCTGTTTTGGTTATGAGTTGTTGTACTGTTCATCCATGAATATGTGAAGTGTTAATAGATATAAATTTGAATGAGTTTAAAACTAAGGTAAAAGTTTAAGGTGATGCAATGATATGGGAAAAGCATTAAAATGAAAAGTTTATGATGAAATAAAGTTTTGATGAAAGATAGAAAAGTGCAGAAAATGGGAAATTACAATTGAGAGAAAGGTATATATGAGGTTTCAGATTTTTGATGTTAAGTTTGAATTTTGGATTTTGATTCATTATTTGTTGAGTTGAACCGAAAAGGAAGAAATATAGATGATTTATGTGGTAATTGAATGAGATAGGAATGAGGAATCTGGAAATAAATGGAAGAAAAAGAGGAAGTTGTTCGATGTAAAAAGCAGGTCGCGAGTCGCAATTGCGCTTTAGCACGATCACGACATCGCTGAAGAAGCAAGATCGTGACCTACTAGTGAAACTCAAGATCGTGCAGACGCATGATCACAATTTACAACTTTTTCCAAACATTTTGTTTCTGAACGTCCTTTGGTATTTTTATTATAACTTCTTCCTCAATGTCCAAATGACTTGATTCTTGAACCAATAGACTCATAAGACATTGCTCTTAATCTTACCAAAAGTCACAGCCTTCTAAAATATATTGATTGATGAATTTAAGATGAAATGTTGAGGAAACATCAGGAAAGTTTATTATGGAGTTTAGATGTTGCACGACTGTGAGTTAAGGCCTCACAGCCATGAATTTTTGATATACATGGATGTGAGTGATGATTTCACACGCATTACTAAATTAATTTGGTGTTCACGGCTGTGCATGGATGTTGCACAGCCGTGACTCAACTATAGTTGGGTTAATTAAACCCTAGAACTTTTGCATATTGAACATATGACCTTTTTTTGCCAATAACTTCTTCTATGATTATCCAATTGGGATGATTTTTTTTGGGAGTAAACTTGAGATATAGTGCTACAGATTATCTAAAGAAATCAAATTTTAATTCACTCTCTAAGACTTTTAATTTCTAGATGGCATATTTTGTATTTGATGCATTTCATCAAATGCATGCTTAGATAAAGGCATTGTGACTGGAGTAGCCAGTATATAAGTGCCTACATGTAGAGCTATACTTCGTGATTTTCTATTTCTGCACGTAGAGCTTTGCTCCGTGATTTCTGTTGTGACTGAGCCCAATGAGCCAGTATTTGTATATGTTTGTGAAAGACACTCGGTCACAATAATAATAACGAATCTGGAGTCTCATATGCATTTGTATTTGTAAATATCTGTTCTGAATTCCCAATGATAACATGATATGCCATGATAATATGAATATTGAATTATTCATGATCTGAATGAATATATGTAAGATCTGTGATTTTGTGTACTTAACTTGGATGAAATCTTTTATACTCTATAGTAGTGGGATGTTTCAAATAAACTTTAAAATAAATTGATTAGTGAAATCATGATTACATGAGAAGTCCTAAAATAATTCGAATTATGGGTACCAATGTTTCCATTGATTGTTTCTTGTTTTAATATTCAGTCTAGCTTATCAATTGTGTTGATTTATTTTAGTTTATTATTTTAATTTTGTGCTTGATTAATCATCATCATAATGATTAGTTACATTAGATAATACAAAGATAATAAATACTGTTAATTCTAGTCTTTATGAGATTGACCTGTACTCGTTATTGCTAAATCTAACTACACAATACGCTTACGATCAAACTAAAACATCAATCAAGTATGGTTTAATTTTAATAACTAATTAGAGAAACATCACTGTATAATGGTTGGGACTAACATTGATTCATATAACATGATTTTATAATATCTCATTCCATTAATATTACCAACTATACGAATTATACCATTAGATTCTTATTACAAAGAGATATCTACTTCTTATATCTAGGTTAGGTGATGGTGCTATCTTTCTTTCTTTTTTTTTGTGTCAATACACATATACTATAGTGTTTAAGGTGCCTTATTCTTAAAATTGTTTCTATTGATAATATTTTTAGAATGGAGCTACCATGTTGAAGGCCAAACCATATTTCAGCCTATCTTTATGTCAAAAATAAGGGTTTTGTCAGGTATAGGTTTGATGGTATATATTTAGCTTTTATTATTATGCTTTGCAATTTGTCTTAGTATTATAAACCCTAATTATCATCAACCCATTGCCTTTGATGTGCTTCAATATAATAAACTCCAATGACCCCAAAGTCTTTAATATGCTTCAACACTATTGTCATCGATTCACTGTCATCATCCTCAGGATAATATATGCAAATATTACAAGTTGGGACCACAGGTTAACATCAAAAGCATCAAGATAATAGACGACGACACTACCAATATAAAATGCTAAAGAATATATCAAATAATACACTAATAAAATAGAAGAGTAATGAGATAGAACCAGTGAACAAGACAACAAGATAAGATGAGACCATAGAAGAGCAAGAAAGAGACAAGATGAGAGATGAGAACAACCAGGAAGAAAATGATATGAGGTGAGAGAGAGGCGAGGAATAATGTTTGGAAAAATTAGAGATTTGATTTTAATTCTCCCAAATTTATGGGCCCCGTATATTAACTATGAAGTCCAATTGGCAAGGAGACCTATACAAAATTTTAAAAATCAAGGATAAAAAATTAGACGAAGACTTTTGTCATCATCATCATCACACTCAGTCTGAAGTCCCGCAATAAAGCAGAATCTGGAGAGGTCTAATAGTACACAGCCTTACCCCTATATAGTAGAGAGAAGGTTTCCGGTTAGATGAAGACTTTTGTGTTATGTTAAAATAGGGGTTATATTAAATGTTTCACAAATGTTGAAGTTTAATTTTAGCATTTGAAAATGTTAAGTTTAAATTAAACTTGAATGAAAACCTAACATTCAATTTAACTCTTTTAGTTGTAAATATTCTCTTTTTAAATACTTAGATTCTTCTTAAATACTCGTACCTAATTAGCTTACAATTTCTCGTAATTTGATCACGTGCGCAAATCTTGCTAACTTTTATACCTAACACCTTAATGTAAAAAAGAAATGGTAATCTAAATTAAAATGTGCCTTTTTACACCAATACAAAACTTCTTCAATTTGAATAATTTTTGCATAAACATTTAATCTTCTAATGCTTGAAATCTTAAGCACGTCATAATATATCATAGAGCTTTTGTTAATTTGATCAAAGATATTAGAAATTGTCGAATCTAATTAGCACATACGATAATTTTATAATCATTCAAGTATAAGTTAAATAAATTATAAAGAATGAATAATAACTCACAAATTGCAGAATATCAAACGACTTGCGAAGTAAGGATTTACTCCTCCAAAACCCTCCAAGAGACTTAACGATGTCCTCTTAAGGAGGACAACCGTGTTCATGGTGAACCAAAAGATATGTACTTTTAAATTTTAAAAAATGAGGAAAAAAAAAGCGAATGTTTGATTTGGGCAAAGCCACGGGGCCGTGTGAAGTGAGAGCCGAAGGCATAGTGTCTCAGATTAGCTAATTTAGAGCAACTCGTCGAGCCCATCCAGCCCACAGCTCTTATCTTGACACAGAAAATTGGAATCTAAGTTATCTGCTCCTCCTAACATGAGAGCTTCCGGGTCAAATAGCTATGAAATACTTAAAACTTGCTAAGCCGATTGATTAACACTCGCACATATTGAACCTGATATGGATTGGCAACTAAAAGATTTTCATGATTTTACATCGGAGAAATGAAGGACGTTCAAACTTGGCGATCTCACCCTGTTCTGTCTTTTAATGGCTGTAAAATAAGAATGCAAAGATTACGAGTGAATGGTTAAACATTAAACTTTTTGCAAGAACAGTTTTAAAAGTTATAATAAATTAACAAAAGTGGGCATTGTAATATAAAAGCATTCAGAAGACATTCGTTTAAGCTATCAATCCATCTATTTATCTATATATATCCAGCAAACTCACAAGATTAGGGATCATCTACCATTACCAATTGCTCTGATCTTGAATGAATAGGTTCAAGGTTCAACGAGATATGCTATATGCCTGTGCATTATTTCTACTCGTCATTGATAATTAAAGGATCGTATGTCTTCTCTATCTCCCTACTACGGCGGCATGAAGAATCAAAAGAGTTTAATATAAATAAATAAATTGCCAAATACATGAGGACAAATCATGCTGTTTCATTGCATGTAATCCATGGTTTGCTCAAGTAGCTCTAACTTGTCCTCTACGTATTTGCTTAAACAAATGTCTTGATGCTTAGTTTGGGTAATGACTTTCAATGTGTTGAATCAATCTGTACTGAAGATTATCTCAAGAAAAATAATAATTATATACCATCCATGTGCTTGGATCTCGTCGCATCGCACCTCGTGGAAGACAAAAATTTTCTTAAGACTTTCCGGTTATGGATAAATATAAACACATTCTTTATCTACCCGCCCAAACTTTCACCATCTCTCATATTAATTAATGATAACAGCTAGCGTGCAGTTTGACTTCACTGTTACTTGTTCAGCAAGTATTAACTCAAGCTTTGCTTTTGATTTGGATTTTTTAGTATAAAGAAAATAACCAAAATGAGAAAGAGTACAAAGGATTTGGAGAATGGAAATATGTCTCCTTAGTGCTAAGTTCTGTGGCGAATGTTGTTGTTGAACTATCAAAGGACATGGTCCAACGAGGCAAGTACTAGCTTACAATATCCCATGTTGGGTAGGGATTTATGCTTGTTGGCTTAAGCTCCATTTGAGTTTGGGATTAACTTACTTTTTTTGTCTGGTCTAATGAGGCAAGTGCTTGTGATTGCCTTATGGTAATATGTTATTCCCTTTTCTTGTGTTTCATTGTGCACAATCCAGATAAAACAAATCAAATCAAAGGTACACAAATTGAAGTTAACAATGGAGACAATATTGTAATATATAACAATACCTTAGTTACGCATCCCGGATCGAACGTGAAAGGTCAAGAAACGAAGAAATACGAAAATATCTGATTTCGGTTTCCATAACTTGAAACGAGCTTTCTAAAGCTGAAACAAGCACGAATCTACAACTGCCTTCTTGAGAACTCCTCTTCGAGACACGGGTAAGGTTCTTCTACAATTTTCTCAAAACATATGCTCTCTTAACGAGTCAAATAATCGTTATACTTACGATTAATTATATGAGCAACTGCAAAAGACTTTAACATATATATATGGCTTCTATATCGGGCTTCCCCATCACAAGGCCAATATGGCTCCGGTCTATACTGATTGAGATCTATTTCCACATAAACTTCGACCCATTGATTTAGATCATTTATTAGGCCACTTTATTATCTTTATCTGGATCAAATTACGTAACTTAACTTATAAGTTTTTGAAGAACAGAAAAATGCAATTTATAGTTGTCCAACTTTATGAAAAAAGAAAAAATTGTCCAATATTCTTCCCTTTAGACAAGCATTAATTGCAGTTTTGATTCAAGTTTAAAAATAGTTTTAAAACTCGGTTAAGCCACGCTACTAAATTAGTAGACTAAGTTTTAAAAACAAAACATTTGATCCAAAGATAATGAAAGTCCATCATTTCGTTCTGTAAAGCTTTTGATACTGAAAAGTATCAAATGCATGTATCATATGCAACATAGATCCAATACAATCACCTATACCTAATACGTCACTAACATGAATGGGAACATGAAGTGTAGCAAGCTAGGATGATACTTTTATGATCTAAATTATATCATCTTCGTTTGTAGGTCTCGATTTCTCCAACTTTATGCTAAACTGCATTAGAGAAATCATGTTTTCTTTCATCGAATGCTAAACATCATTAGAGAAAACCTTTATGTTCTCTAACTAAATGTTAAACTACATTAGAGAACCTTTATGGGATTAAAAACTTATATCCCCCTATGTCATGTCAACCTTTATAGATATCTATGCTAAACTGTATACGTTTAAATGACATAAGTAGAAGGTCAATCTGCACATATGCCCAATAACCTTCAAATGCTTAAGATTGACACAAATCTTAAGATTTTCATACTTATTAAGACAATGTATGATGACACGTAATACTGAGAATAAATGATGATCATCTTTATCAATGAACCATCATACTATCATAATGCTTTAAAATGTACAAATGTAAATGGAGCAAACATAACGATCCCCTAATTGGCAGTGTCTAATGACATCAAAACACCCATACTGTATACTTGTGTTAACAACACAAGTGGGTGAAGTCCTTTAGTTAAAGGATCGACTCATAGTTCCTCAGTCCTTAAATGCTCCAGACCTTAGTGTCACTTTTTTGTGTCAACAACCTTATGACCAAATAGTTGATCTTTAACTGCTATGACCCTGTGATATTCTTCGTTGTCATTAAACAATACTGTAAAAAGAATATCACAACAAAATCAAATGGGTCTAGCTACTGAATGGACCACAGACCACTCAGAAATTAAATTTCTGAGCTAAACAGTCTACAAAGCAGCCCCTTAGCATGCACTCTGCATGCCTAATCGAGGAAGTTACATGTGTCTCTTTGACACACTTCTATGACATTATACCATCTGCAAACTTGAACTGTAACCTTAAGTGAACTTTCGATCATCCGAACACATAGTTAACTTTAAACCTGAATTCCTTACGAGGTTTGGTCTGTTGACTTTTCTATATGTCAACATATAATCCTTAAGTTCTTCAAGTATCTCAACGCTCGTTAGACTGCATTCCAAAAGTCTACAACTAGATTAACCAGATATTGACCAAACAGTCAAACAGTGAATACAATGTCCTATCTAGTACATAGCCTACCATACATCAGCTATCCACCGTACTAGAATATGGATCATTTCTCATAATCTCTCTCTTCACTTTATTCTTTGGGTACTGTACCAAAGATTATCTCTCACTGTGAGAGACAGGAGTTACGACAGGTTTACTGTCAACTGTATTAAACCTTTGTAATACATACTCAATGTATGCATTCTTTGAGAAGTCTGATGAGTGTTGAGATATATCCTGGTGAATCCGAATACTTAGAATAGAAGATGTTATACTAAGGCCCTTTATGTCAAGGTTCTTGACCAAAAGTTGTTTATCCTTATACAACATGATCAAGTGACTTGATGTGAGTAATTTACAATCCTTATGCAGCAATAGGAAGATAACTTTGCTCTCCTCAACTTCATAATACAAGCATCTTTTGACTTTATTTTCCAAGAAGCCAGAAGAGACCATAACCTCACCAAATGTAAGATATCACTTTCAGGAGGTTTATTGTAAACCATATATTGATCTGCATAACTCGCAAAACATGTCAGTACTGTCTAGATCCTGGGACCCTACAGATTGTACCGTATAGACCACTTCATAAAGGTTTTTACTCAGGAAGGTGGTTTTGACAGCTTTCTGATGTAACTCTATATCATCATAAGCTACAATTGCTTTTATCATTCAAAATGTATCCTACGAGGATGCGAGAGAAAAGGTAACATAAAGTCAACCTTTTTCCCTTAGTGAACTTAGGTAATTGAGCGAATCCATAAACCATTGAACTTTATCCTAAAATCCTTTAGGTCTCAAACTTTATTCACAATTGACGAGCTTGCAGTTCCTAATGCAAATCAACTAGCTCCCAGACCTTACTATACTTCATGGCTTACATCTCGTTATTCATCGCATCCCACCACACATCCACATTAGGTCCAGAACTACTTGGCATAGTGAACTAAGTCACTATTCCAGCTGACTCCATATATCTGACAAACGAACCTTTTAAAGTCTTGAAATATCATGTTTGCCATGATATTCTCCTCCATAGTCAAATCTGACTATCTTGATGAATTTTTCCAACTGGTTCTCAACCTTCAGACTTTAAGCAAGAACACATAATTTTGATGGGAATAATCACCAAGAAATGTTAGAATACTTTCATAATTACACAATGCAATTGTATGAGGTCTACCAAAATCTTTATGTATCAGACTCAACAAGTTAGAAGTATAAGTTAATCCCATTGTCCTTATTAGCCAACTTACCCCTGTAATCATCAATACATGTTTCCAGATCATCTTAATCTAGAATTGAGAAATGCTTTCCCTGAGCAATCTTTCAATCCTAACTCTCGAAATGTGGCTTAAACTTTTATGTCACACTATGTATGACTTCTCATTCATCAGCTCCTTCATACCTTGTTCAGCATGATGCGAAGAAGTATATATCTAATTTGGGGTAAGACACATTCTATACAAACTGTATGAAAAGAAAGTTGTACCTTTATATTTTACATTAAACAACAACTGTACAACAGAAGTATTAAATGTAAAACGTCAACCTTCAGTGTCCTTAATTGATCAAAAGATCACATATAAAATGTGTCGTATAAACCCTAATGAACCTTACTATAAAGTTCAGTACATACACCCCTATAAATATTACTTCCATCTCTTTATTGCTGTAAACTATCAGTTCCTCCTTCCCTTTATTTGGCTTTATCCTGGATATGAACTACTGCATTGTGGAAGCACCCTGACTAGATGTTCCACTAAATAGTCACTTACACTTAATGTGACTATCGCAAATTAGATTCATAATTGATAAACCAAAGAATAACCCGATGGTTACAGTCTTCCCTTTAAACCTCATACTACTGGTTTCTTTATGTCTTAAGGACATTTATCAGAACTGGTTTGACCAACGTCAGCATATGGAGAAGATTTGAACTCTCTACCTTTGAACTTAATGGGCTTCATCTTTGTCTTCCCTTAAACTGCTTTTAGGACTGTAGGAGTAACAACTTGAGTTTCTCCACCTCAGGAACACAATGGGATATCAAAGCATTGAAGTCTCAGTCTATTCACCTATTGTGAAAATAAATTATTCTCGATATGTACTCCGTTTCTCCCCTTTTCCTCTATATACTTCATGGAGAATAATAATTTCAACAAGGTACTTGTCTCAACACCAGATGAGACTTTATACCATTGGGAGACATTATCAAAAAACTTGTTCGCTATATCTGTGTCCTGAAGTCCACTTTGCAGATAGTAAGGTACGAATTTCTTAATGGTCATCAGATATAATCTGTTAGACCAATCCTAGGTTTTATAGGTTGCTTTACGAGCTGTCAAGCTCATGGATGTAATTGGAGATGGCTTACCCGTCCATATGGCCATTTCAACTACAGCTATCTCTATAACCTTTAAAACATCCTTTATCCAATTCTTTAAATTGAAACCAGCAAGGATTTCAATGATGACACTGATTTAGTTGACTGAAAAGGTGACCTCAAGATGATAAACTTTAAATCAGCACAAATGTAGGACAACAGCGATACTAAAGCCATTGAATAATATCTTTCCTGAAAATCTGATCACACATATTATGAAACACCTTTGGGCTGAATACATAATATATGCAATTAGACTTCCACACATAAAAGCGATCGGAGTACAAACCATCAACTCTTATGACACTACCACCTTTGGGTGAATAAATCACTTGAGCAACGACTTTCTTCCATCTAATGCCTTTATGCACATCTCACAATGTTATGTAAGGTCAACACCTTTGGGTAGAATAACCAAACATAAAATCAGAGATATCCCCCAACATGCAAGCAGAACAATTCAAAATACTAACTTGAAAGGCCACTTTGGTGACTACATTCTCATCAACACTCAAAAAGTCCACAAACACAAGGGATACATCTTTTTGTTATCCTCACATTCTTTATGGGTATATCGTATGTGACAATGCGTCATCAATAAATGCAAAAAATTTCGAATGCACAGTCTCATTGTCACACACTCGTGCTGAAGACATTCTTCTAAAACTTTATTTGAGACTTTTGTCAAAGAAAAATCTTAATAAAGTGAATGTCATGCATCACTGGATATTAAACCGACCTCCTCAGACATGGGAATCTCATGTATCTCCCTTATGGCAAGTTTATTGCATAAAAATTCACTCAAAAATGGCTTCAGAATGTCTCAATTATTTTTTCGATTGATTATCATGCAATCTTGAACACTGAACATGAGACCCGAGACACGAGAATCTCATGTATCTCCCTCATATGATGTCCGAAGCATGAAAATTCAATTGAAATCGGATTCAGAATACCATAATTCTTTTTTCTGGAGTTAAACTTTAATTTATTACTAATGTAATAAATCCAGAAAAATGAAAAAAGTTACTTTATAAATTTTTCAGACTCGAAAACTGATCCAAAACACCTCGAGGTACCCTTACGGGAAATCTAGAATCTTTGTTTTTTTTGAAATTACTGTAGCAAGTCTGTACGGTTGACGTGGACTGTCACGTCGGTGCACATGACGCTGGTTCGTGTGTGTCCAGCATGCGCTAGTTCTGACGTGCGCCATATGCATCTGGCGTGTGTGTGTCACGCGCAACACATGAGCAGACGAGCGGCACGCGCCGCCACTTGCCTCGCATCCGTCGGTGCCACGTAAACGGTCTGGATGGGCGTGTGGGACCCACGCGCCCGCCTTTCCATGCATATCGGTGCATGAACACGTGTCCTGCCCCAGCTGGAGTTGTGTGTTGACGCGCGATGGGCGTGTGATCTACATGTGCCGACCTTACGCGGGCGCTCCCAGGTACTGTAGCGCTCGATGATCTACGCCTCCTCTAACGTTGGAGGTGATTTTCGGCATCTCAAGAGCCCTTTTGGCTCCTTTTGGCCCATTTTTCGTAGCTAATCTTATGTATATCACTTTTACGTAATTATTTACATAAAAAAACTGAAAAACGAATCAAAAACGAAGGAAAACCAAATGAGATGAAAAATCGAAAAATCTTCATTTCCGATAATCCGATCACACATCAACTCTGATACCACATGTAATACGTAGTATAAGCTTTATTACGTATCCCGGATTTACATGAAAGGATAAAAAATGAAGGTAATGTGGAATACTTAAATTTCGATTCCATATCTGATTCTGATGCTGATTTCGAGCTTCAAACATCTCCAAATCTTTTTTGACCTTTACGGAAAGTCTTCCCTGAGACACGGACTAGGTCTTTCTACAATTTCCTCAAAATACGAGTTTTCTTAACGGGTCAGAGAATTGTATGCACGTGAATGATATGAGTAACTGCAGGAGATCTTAACTTTTATATAGCTTTCATATCAGACTTTCCTATTACAAGGCCGATATGGATTTGGTTCACACTAATTGGGACCTAATTTTTACTCGAACTTTGACTCATTAATCTAGATCATTTATTGAGTTACTTTATTATTTTTATTTGGATCTAATTGCGCAACTTAAACGATAATTTATTTAAAAACTAAAAATACAATTAAGGTTGTCCAACTTTAGGCAAAATTATCCCTAAAGACACAAAAAAAAAAAAGGTCTAACACTTAGGTGTGAAAGTTGCAAACTAGTAAGAAAGGGCAGTCTCTGTTCTCTACCTTCGATCCCTCAATCTGGCAGCTGCAAGCATAAAGGGTGTCAGATTCTATCTTCATTTTTAGTGTTATTGACATTTAACTTGCAGGCTATCATTAATCAAAACATCTTACTCCGGCCTGGAATGCATGTTGCTCTTCCTACTACCGCCCTTTTTGGCAATCAAACCTTTTCCTTTTTAAAAATTTTTAATTCGTCTAATTAAAAATTACATTCTTTTCGGTTACATTTTTTAAGATTTCTAACATAAACTATATCAAAGAAATCCAATTAGTCTCATTCATATTCCCAAAGATATCTCTCAAGAGTTTCTTTTAATAAGTTAATTCCTGCAAACCCATTTCTCTTTTAACAATATGCTAATTAGCAAAGAGCAAAAGAAGTAATTATCCTAATAGTTGAATAGCAAATTTGCTGTTTCTATTATGCTGGATTCTTTATGTCTGAATAAATCCCAATTATCTATTACAATAAATAGATTTATTCAGACACAAAAAATACAGTAAAATAGGAACTGCAAATCTGAGGCCTAATAGCTGAAATATTGAAATGAGGAATTTGTATACTGAGAGTGGATAAGAATATGGAGGCATGTGCTTCTAGCATATGATGTGGCTTGCCATCTTCACAGCATGAGTCTGCTGCACCAGAAAAGCGATGTGCCCTTACAATTTTTCTTCCAATTCATGAATATAATCATGTTAAAAAGAGCCTGCATAGTCAAATTATGTGGGTTCCCCGAACATGTGAAGCCTTGATCTTTCATCTATCTTTTTATTCGGCGACTCCAACCCTACATGTAAAGATAATCTTTCCCTAATTTTAGTCATTCGCAATACGATTTATGACAGAGTTAGTTCCATCCTAGCCTAGGAGGTGCTAGTCTTAAATTTATCAAATTAAAACAATGCATCGGGACTTGTAGTATTAATATGATTGGTCCAAAACGCCAACTTGGTATTGCCCTCACTGTTCTTGCCATGGCCGGCCGTTTCTCCCATAATACATTGCCTTCCAATATCACTAATCGTAATTATGAACAGTGTTCATCAAGAGGTAATCTGCCTAAATTTGCTTTGCATAATTAATTGTATATGAGAACGATATTCAGTATAAATTCTGCCCAAATGTTAAATTTAGAGAGATTTAATAACACGCAGTCTTATTTTTAATGAGCAGATATGTTGTTTCCAAATAACTTATATGAAGCAGAAAAAATGTATATATAATAAAGAATAAGGAACAAACAAATAATAGTAATTAAAATTTTAAGTAAAATGATAATAAAATTAAAAATACAAACATATATAAAAATAAAATGGTTGGAAAAAATGAAAAATTTTAAAAATGCATAAATGAATAAATACAAATAATAATGATATATAATAGAATAAAATAAAAATTAATTGTATGCTTAATATAATCAAAATAAGATTTATCATTTTAAGAAATACAAAACTAATTGCTTGCTTTGACGTATACTTTTTTATTGGCTTCTGCCTAGTATTAAATATATTTTTATTTTCCACTGATTCAGCTTGCAAGAAACAGAAAGGGTAACTACAGGCCATCCCATTCCTAATAGAGAAGCGACACTTGGCTTCTTTCCGTTGCCTATAGTCTAAGATTCAGCTAAATCGTACACAGACGATTATAGCTCTCCACAAGTGCCGGGTGAGTGGTCCCGTAAAAGCCGCTCCACGTGGGCCTCCCAGCAATCCGAACCTAGCCGGTTTTGTTCCCAACCTGAGATTTGAATTTTTTGAACGTTGAACCGTCTTCCCTCACTGCGATTCATTTCACGTATAGTACGTACTCTTTACCAAAATAATTAGAAATTGAGATAATCTAAGAAGTATATCAAAATAAAGTTTTTTTAAAAAAATCCTCTTTGAGATTTGATTAATGTTTAATATTCTAAAAAGTATATTAAACTTATCAAATCATGTTATAGAAAATATAAAACAAAGTGATGGTAGATGTTAATATAGGGAAAGGCTTACAATAACAAGCATTTATTTATATTGCTTAGGCCCGAAGATGATACTGGTAATGTAATGGTGTAGTTAAAAAATTAAAACTTAAAACTGATAACATATTTGACTTGCTTTTGTGTCCTGGGTGGGTAACCGCTTTCCGATTGATACACTTGGCCTAACACACTGGGCTACGCCTACACTAGACACGGCTTAAAGATTGTGTCGGTTCTATGTGATTTCTTAGCTTTTAAACTTAACCGATTTTGGTAGATCCAATTCCAAGTTTCTTTAGCTATTTCTAGGATAAACTTGGTCACAAAGATAGTCTTTTGAATAGTTTTTTTTAATAAGAATAATCATTGTTAGTGAGAAATTAGTATTAAAACTACATGATATTATTGACGTAAAAAGATTATCATAAAAAGGCAATTAATAATAATGAAAATGAATCAAGGTCCAAGGTCCAGGGATAAGCTTAACTGATTAACATATCACAATTTGGGAATCAGTTGATAGTATCATAATTGCTTTACCTTTTACCCTATCTTTGGAATGTGGTTAATTTTGTTTCCATGTCCAATTCATTTGTAATTCTCATTCTAGTACCAAAGCTCATGAATCCGTATCACTCTTTTAGGAAGCATATTCACTTTGAGAAATCAAAAGGAATACGAGGTCTAATTATCCTCAAAACGTAATTACGTAAGAATGCATATCATTAATATGTAAAAATTTACTTGAATCTTCAATGAATTCAGTACAAATGTTTCAACAACAATGACACTAATTTGGAATGTAAACGTGCCATAAGTGCTTAAATTTTCATTCTTGCTGCATCACCGTTAGAGTTAAGGCACTTGGGATCCAAACGCAATCAATGTCAGGACTAGACCTCAGCTCTACCCATTAATCTATTGAGATTAAAAAGTTGAAAGAGAAATCAAATCAAAGTACAAAGAATGAACTTGACCCAAGTGTGAGATCAAAAAACGAGGCACTCACACCCACTCTGACCCAGGTAAACGTCAATCCAGCAGCAAGTGATCGCCGACAGCGTGCGTCAAAACCACTCTCCATCCTGAAACACAAGGGACCCACCTGATTGTGGGGCGCACGCGCCGTGGGTAGCTTCTAGAGAAAGGAAAGCGGTTGATGGACTTGGACGCGGGAGGTTCGGAGGGAGGTTAGGAGAAGTAGGTATTTGTGTCTGTGTGTGAGAGAGAGCTGTATCATATGTGCGTAGAAACGAGTATAAAGCGAAGAGACTTACTTTAAAAGAGAAAAGTGAAAGGGAAATGGAGACCGTGAATGTGTAATGAATTAAGAAGATCAATCACCACCAACACATACTACACAAAATATCATCACTCTTTCTCTTTCTATCTTTAGCTTCTTTCTCATCTCCACCATTGTCGTTTTGTCGGGGGTGCATGGCGGGGGTGGAGGAGAGAGCATTGTCGTTTTCGGTGGCGGCAGTGATGGAGGATGTGCTGCAACAGCACGGCGGCATCATTATTACTCACGGAGATCTCGATTTGGAATCTAGAAAAGCTGAAGAAGCTGGTGCTCTGTTTTTTGCTTTCGTTTCTTGATCCTGATTCTGAGTCATGAATTTCATTTAAGAATTATTGATCTTGTGCTTAAACTTAATTGTAGCGTCGAGGCGATACGAAGCAGCCGGGTGGTTGAGAAAGATGGTCGGAGTAGTGGCCGCTAAAGATTTGCCAGCCGAGCCTTCCGAGGACGAGTTCAGGCTTGGATTGAGAAGTGGGATTATCCTATGCAATGCTCTTAATAAGGTTCAACCCGGAGCTGTCCCCAAGGTGAATATATATATGTACACACTAGTATCACAACAATTCTGGAAATCGCAACTGAGTCTGCAATTGTAGTCGCGGACCACAAAATTTAGAACCTTCACATGTAGAGGGTATTTAAAGAGATTAGTTGGTTTCAGGTGGTTGAAAGTCCATGTGATGCGGCACTTATCCCGGATGGAGCAGCATTGTCAGCATTTCAATACTTTGAGAACGTGCGGAATTTCCTTGTGGCTGTTCAGGAGATGGGAATTCCTACTTTCGAAGCTTCTGATCTTGAACAAGTATGTCTTGCAATTACTCTAAACAAAATTTTGCCTTTGGAACTCTTATCCCAGATTTTGCTTGGAATTTGGATACATTTGTAGCGGAGAAGTTATCAGTCTGAACTCGATTGTATGTTTTGTTGTCCTCTTTCCTCGAAAAATTTCAGGGAGGAAAATCTGCAAGAGTTGTGAACAGTGTTTTGGCACTCAAATCCTATTCTGAATGGAAGCACAGTGGTGGAAATGGAGTATGGAAATTTGGGGGAACCGTGAAACCTACCATGTCTACAAAAGCATTCGCAAGGAAAAATGCAGAACCATTCATGAATTCTCTGTCAAGGAACTCGTCAATGAATGAGAAATCATTGGACGCCCTGTGCACTGAGCTCGACTCTAAGAAAATGGTAAAAGTGCTTTAAAAAGTTCTGCCCCACATAGATATAAGTGACAATTACTAGGTTTAAAATCTTTATAATCTTCGCAGTCCAGTGATTCCATGAATATGCTTGTTCGAGCTCTGTTGGTAGACAAGAAGCCGGACGAAGTTGCAAAGGTAAGAGATTATGCACCCGTTATGTTTCCTAACATTATGAATTGCAACAAATCAAGACAGGGTAATTAAGAGTTTTTTATGGTACCAAGCTCCATTACTATCCTAAATTAGCTTTTGAGCAATTTGACAAAATAAGTTTTTCTTTTTCTAAAACAAAAAATCAGAATATCATTAGAATTTGTCTCATCCCCACTCCCTAATGAAGATGTTTGCATTGCGTTGCAACTCCATAGTTCTTATATTTTAGTATGACCAAGTGGTACAGCAAATCTTATTCGTGCTTTGCCCTTCTGCCTTTTTCCGCTTGCAATAGTTGGTAGAATCGGTTCTAAGCAAGCTTGTTGAGGAGTTTGAACATCGGATTGCAAGAAACTATGATATGGTATGCTGAAATTTAGCTTTTCTATTCATAAGACAATGAGCTTCACAAACATCCAAATCATTTTGTGTTTATGCTGTAATTTGTAGCTGAAGGCGACACCTGAAAACAACACTACTTCACAGGGCTATAAGTTTTCCTTCAAAACTGCATTCACAAATAAAAAGGTAGCGCTTAATATAGAACTGAGAGTAGCATAATTCTATATCAAAAGCTGCAAATCTGATAACATCACCTCAATTTTATACATACTATTGTGTTCGGCTTTTGATTTATGAAGAGTGAAGAAATGGACAATAAAGTGATCAAGAAAGAGGGATCTTCTCGCACAAAAAAAGACGAGGAACTACAAAACCAAACCTTGAAACAACAGATAATCTTTGATCAACAACAAAAAGATGTTCAGGTTTGTTACTTTCCTCTATTTCTCGTGTTTTTCTATCAGCAACATGATTTTTTATGCCAATTGTCCTTCTTTTACAGGAATTAAAACATTCAATTCATGCAACAAAAGATGGTATGCAGTTTATGCAAATGAAATTTCATGAGGAATTCAACAATCTTGGTAAGTTTTTGTGATATGAATTATTTATTTTTATCGTTCTGCACATCTTTTTTTCTTTGTGGATTTTGAGTGTATGAAATGGGAAGGAAATTAAAAAATACATCTACTACTTTCTGCACAGGACTGCACATTCAAGGACTAGCTCATGCAGCTTCTGGTTACCATAAGGTTCTCCAGGAAAATCGCAAGCTTTATAATCAGGTGCAGGACCTGAAGGGTAGGCAACTACTAGCCAAAAACTTATTCTGCAACATATTTCTGTGATTTTCTTAAACTTCAACACTTTGCTTCTTTTGAACAGGTAGTATTCGTGTTTATTGTCGAGTGCGGCCATTTTTATCTGGACAATCAAACTTTCTAAGTACAGTGGAAAATATAGAAGAAGGAACTATTTCTATTAACACCCCATCGAGATATGGGAAAGGATACAAGTCCTTTAACTTCAACAAAGTTTTTGGTCCAACTGCAGCACAAGGTAGGCCATAATTTCTTCGAAAGTAAGGTTTGGCATCAACACAATATTGCAATTGTATTTACAAATTTCATTCATTAAATTGCAGCGGAGGTCTTCTCTGACATGCAGCCCCTGGTTCGATCAGTTCTGGATGGATACAATGTTTGCATTTTTGCATACGGTCAAACTGGATCTGGAAAGACATACACTATGGTAAGAATTTGAGATACGCGACAAATATTATAATCGGTTCTGCTATGAAATCTATTGGCTGCAATATAACTTGTCAAAACTTTTGTTAACCTTGGTTCTCATTCTTCCAGACAGGACCCAAGGAGCTTACGGAGAAAAGCCTTGGTGTAAATTATAGGGCATTGAGTGATTTATTTCTTCTAGCGAAGGAAAGGAAGAACACGTTCTGCTATAATGTTGCAGTTCAAATGATCGAGATTTACAATGAGCAAGTCAGGGATCTCCTAGTCAATGATGGAAGCAACAGAAGATATCCTTCAAAACTACGCAATTACAGTTATGCAAACTTTAAAGACCTTGATTCATTCTGTTTTAAACGTTTAATTGATAACTATAATAATTATTTGAAACTTTACTTGGACATATGAATTCCGTATACGGAAGTCATACTTAACACAATAACACGTTAGAAATCCGCAATAGTTCTCAAACTGGGCTCAACGTACCGGATGCCAACCTGGTTCCAGTGTCATCAACATCAGACGTTATTGAACTGATGAATCTTGGACACAGAAATCGTGCAGTTGGTGCTACAGCATTGAATGATCGAAGCAGTCGCTCCCATAGGTGGGTTATTTTCCTACGTGTGCCTTCTTCCACAATTATATTGCAATGCCTTCTAGTAACTTATAATCTTCATGAAATTGTAGCTGCTTGACTGTTCATGTTCAAGGAAAAGACATGACATCCGGAACTATTCTTCGTGGCTGTATGCATTTGGTTGATTTGGCGGGTAGTGAGAGGGTAGAAAAATCTGAAGCGAGAGGAGATAGGCTTAAAGAAGCACAACACATTAACAAATCCCTATCTGCTCTAGGCGATGTCATTGCATCTCTTGCACAAAAGAATCCACATGTCCCTTACAGAAACAGCAAACTTACACAGCTATTACAAGACTCACTTGGTGACGTCCATATTGCTCACTTTATCTCGGATTTTCTTTATTATATTGTTCTGGGTAATGATCACCTATTGGTTTGCTGTCCTTATTTCAGGAGGGCAAGCCAAGACACTGATGTTTGTTCACATAAGCCCTGAGCCCGATGCCATTGGTGAAACAATCAGTACACTCAAATTTGCAGAGCGGGTAGCCACTGTTGAACTTGGTGCTGCTCGAGTGAATAAAGATACTGTAGATGTTAAAGAACTCAAAGAACAAGTCAGTGCCTCTGTCTTTATGCTTTTAACTCTTAATAATCCCTTGTCTCAATAGTAACCTTCTATTTGACATCCTCGCTACTAAAAGTTGATGTAATTCTTTTTCTTTCTTTATCTTCACCTCCAGATTGCAAGCCTTAAGGCAGCATTGGCCAAGCAAGAGGGTGAGCCAGAATGCCTTCCGCGTTCTGCGTCTGGCAACTACGAAAGATATAGAAGGAAAGAAAGTGACTCGTCACCTTTGAATCCTAAACAGCAGTTTGGAGACTTCAGTGACAGCAATGGCTTCAGGCAACCGATGGGTGATGTAGGCAACATAGCGGTGAATATTGCCTCACTTTAATCATTTTGCAGGATTATTTTTCCAGAAGTTTTCTGGTTAATGCGATCGAGCGTTTGCAGAACGTCATTAGCACTTTTAATACATCTCTGGATTCCCTTGCAAGAATATCACTGATTATTATAATTCTCTCTGCAGAAATTCTTCATATAAGTGTAAATACCTAATTATCTTGGATCATCCTTCCGATTGTTTAAAGTTTTTCTTTGAATTCTCTGCAGCTTCATTCAAACTCTAAGCTGCGTCAAAAGAGGCAAAGTCTTGATCTTGATGAGTTGTTAGCTAATTCACCTCCATGGCCTCCGGTTATTAGTCCTAGCCAAACTTATAGGGAGGATGAAAGGGAAATGGGATCTGGTGAATGGGTGGATAAAGTGATGGTGAACAAACAAGAAGCTGTAAACAGAGTTCAAAGCTCTCCACGATGTAGGGAAGCAGACAATGGCCATTTGCCTAATGTCTTATACCAAAAGTATCTGTCAGATTCTGCCAGAAATTTTTCCGACCAATCCTATATCATGCCCATGGATAGCAACCCTTTCGACTTTGCCAAAACTGACGATGTGGATGATAATCTTGATGCTGCCACCAGCGACTCATCTGAACCTGACCTGTTTTGGCAATTTAATCAGTCCAAACATACCAGCTTAACCACTGGAATTGAGTCGAAGACCAAGATGTCATTCTCAAAAGCAGCAAAGCATGCAGACCTAAGGTGCGATTTTGATTATTATTTTGGTATGATTTTGCATGCTGATGACTATCTGATAAGTGCTTTTAAACATTTTCCCTGAAAAAGCTTCCAACTTTTGCAGCAAGAACTTGAACTCAACGCTAGGCCCTTCACCGTCAAGGAAGTCACCAAAAGGAGTTGGAGCTACCTTGCAGAGGGGTGGAATGCATCCTCCTCTTGCTGATGGGAAGCGCAAAACTGGTAGCAGAAAGTAGGAATTTTCTCTAGCCACGTTAAGGGAAGAGGTTTCAGATTCTTTTGTTTTTTGGCTTATGTATGCATCCTTTTTTCTTTTTTTCAGAGATTTGGTGTTGTTTTTTTTTTCTTATTTTTTAAAAGTTTAATGTTTATAAAATGTCAATTGAGCAATAATTCCAATTGCTTGTTGAATGGATGTGACCTCACTCGCAAGTTGCCTCGTTACTTTTTGACGGTGCATGTTCTGGTTACTTGTTTTATGCTACTGCAGAAATTCTCAATTCTCTCAAACCAAACTTTCCAGCTTAACCAAAGATTAGTATCTTGACATTTAGTTAATCACTTGTTCTTTTCTTACTCAAACATTGCCATCGGACAATAAATTAGACTGGTTATCAAATTTCGAACAACGAGCGATGGGGAGACAGGAGAGACTTGAGGGAGAGTGCTTGAGCCAGTGGAGCGACGAAGCCACTTACATCTAGCAACATACCGAGCAAAACATCAAAAGCAGCACCGAGTGAAACTTCATGAGTGACACACTGTGAGCGAGAGTGAGGGTTGAGAGCTCCACGTAAACTGTAGATTAATTATAATTAATCTATAGTAATGTTAAAAGGAAAGAAGTAGTTCACCTTCATCGTCCCCACCTCCTGTTGCAGCTAAAGCTTGCTTCTTCCATCTCCATTGCTTTCACTAGCATTGTCCCTCCTAACAGCCACTCTTCACCACCTCTTCCTTTCTCTAACTACATTCTTTGCTTCTACTCCTTTTATCCTCTTGTCATTAACCAATCCTCAGCATTGTCCCGCTTACCTCACCTGAAGAACCTTCAACTTCAGCCCCAACACATGCTGCTACTTCGCTGCTCGAGGCTTCCTTGAAAAAATCTTGGGTGCAAATTGTGGGAGACCACAAACCTGACTCCAAGCTCAACTACAACCACCTTAATAAAGGAACTTAAATCAGGATTGTATCTCCACCATTGAAGACTTTAAAAGCTGGAGCTTTAAGATGGAATGCCACTATAGTGGGATTCTTTCTAAACAAAAGGGTGGCTTTTCCGATCATGAAAGAATGGGCCTTCAACAATTGGAGGAAATTGGATTGCAAAAAGTCTTTGTCAATGCAAATCATGTTTTCCTCTTCAAATTTTCACATGAAGAAAAAGCAAAGCAAATCCTGTAAGTTGGACCATGGCATATCTTCAACAAACCACCCCTATTGCAAATGTGGAAACCAAGTTTGAATATTGATGAAATTAGGCATGAACATATACCTATGTGGATGTATATCCATAATGTACCGCTGAAATACTAGACTACTTCAAGGTCAAGTCATTTGGCAAGCTTTATAAGCCAATATGCATGGATCAGGCAACTACAAAAATACAAAGGATTATCTATGCCAAATTATTCATCTTAGTAAGTGACAATGTTATTCCTATGATCAGGCTTGATGAGAACCTACAACCTATTAAAGATGTTGTAAGAGTTAGCTATGCATAGAAGCCTAATACAGGTTGAAAAGAGTGTGGAAACTTATTAGGAGAGTCTTCAGGACTGGAGACTACAAAGAGTTAACTAGAAACAACGAGGATCGAAAAGACACTCGAATGGTTGGAGAGGATCGATGCAATTAAGCTTGACTGGTTGGAGAGGAGTAGTTTCCATTTTCTAGCCTATAGCGAACTCTATAATAGTTGCTAGGGCCTTGTTCACCTTTTGACACGATTCGATTCAGTTCAAGGTAACCATACAAATCAAGCCAATCAGAAATCATTTTCTCACTACGTGAATCCAAATTGAAACTCAGAGTGAGAATCATCATTCGGCTAGGCTAGGTTGCTTGGGGCTTATGGCGCTTCCTTTGCGGTTTCTATTGCTTGGCTACTTTCTGCGCTTAAAGAAGAGGAATCAAAAGACTATTCTATGTCAAGCACGATTTTTTGAGATGCGTGAATCGCTAGTTGTAATAGATTCGCAAGCACAAGCCACGCAGACTGAGAGGCACAACTGAATGTGCACTTCCTTGCTATAGCTAATCGAGGGAATGTATATCCAAATGTCAATGAAGTCATTCCATAGGAAAACCAACAATCATGCACATCTCAAGAAGCAAACTAGAATGTTGAAGAAACTAATCCAATAAAGACTCCCCAAAAAGTCAGTGAAGTTATCTTACAAGAAAATCAACAATCAAACACCTCTCAAGAAACAATAAATATGAATGAACCAAGCACTTTTATAAATAAACAAAAAAATCTTGAAGGTTCACGATGCTGACATAACTAATTATATAGGGGAAGCTATTGATAAATCTACATATATAAGGGAACTTCTGGAAACTATAGATCAAACAACTACCAATAAGACTGATTTTGAACCGGTGTGTAGAAGAAGGTCCAATAGAAAGAAAAACAATCCCCTGAGGGGACTTTTGTGTATGATTATCCTAACATGGACTATTGGAGGGGCCAATGCCACTAAAAAAAGCTAATGATAAGGGAGAAGATTTTGGAGAAAAAAACAAGCATTGCTGGTATTTTGGAAACAAGAATCAGACAACAGAATTACAACATGCTCAAACTACTTCCTCCACAATGGCAACAAGCTAGCAACCATACACACATCCCAATGGTAGAATTCTAGTATGTTATGATATTAATGTAGTCTAAGCCCATATAGAATTTACCTTGGATCAACTTATGCATATGAAGGTGGAAGATAAGGTCTACTTCAATCATACATATCTCTTTTATTTAGGCTCATAATTTTGCTTACCAAAGCTAACATTGTGGAAAGAACTTAGAGATAAAGCAATACGCAACAACACTCTATGGATGATTGTTGGAGACTTTAATGCAATGATCAATGTGAATGAATTTAAAGGAGAAATAACTGTAGGCATTCCATGTCCTAATTTTAGATCTTATTTGGAAGATATTTAAGCTTGGGACACTCCCTCAGGGTGGCTGCTTCTTTACTTGGAAAAATAACTAAGCTAATGGTTCCTTTATTTGAAAGAAGCTTGACAAATGTTTAGGGAATCAACATTGGTTTCAAACATTCCCATCAAACTATACATTATTTGAGAATATTAAGCTTTTGACCATTTAATGATGATTACAAAAACATCTTCAGAAGACCCTAAAAAACCATTCAGGTTTAATAATTTTTTGACTGATATTGCAGGCTTCTAAGAAGCCCTAAGGAATAGTATGTTTCCAATTATTACAGGCTCTGAATAGTGTATATATGTAAGAAGAATCAAGTTGATTAAGTAGGAGATGAAAAATCTGCTCTTGAGTAATGTAAGGAATACTCACCATCTGCTAGATACAACTAAAAGAAAGCTGGATAAAATTCAATCTAAGTTATACTTCAATCCATTTCTGTAGCTCTTCAGGATATGGAGAAATCAACAATGAGAAACCTTGCTAAAGTTATCACTTATGACTTTTGATAATGAAGTAGAGATCTCGTATAAGATGGCATAAGCAAGGTGATAGCAACATTACCTGTTGGTGTATGCCTAGTGAACCAACTATAGAATGTACTCTAATTGATCAGTTGTGATTCAGTAGTGCGTATTCGACCTTATTTAATATTGGGATGTTATTATGTCTTGCTAGAGACCGCTTATAACTTATGGGCTTAAAAGAAGTTTGAACCTTCTGCTACTATTAAATAAGCCTACAAGGTCGCAAACTAAGTAAACTGAACACCAACAAGAGACTCATCTGCTTAAAACCCTAAAAGGAGACATCCTCTACTAGAGATAGAGAGAGAGTGGTCTTAGAAAGTGGTAATAGCACATTATAAATGGTTGTTCAGTCTTGCGAGAGTGTGGATACCAGCAGAGGCGTGACATTTGACGTGCTCTTCTCGTCACTACCAATTCCTCTGCATATTTTTGCTATAAAAGGTATAACATGATCTGAATTTGGTTTCGATATTCACATGGGTTTTGGTGTTTTGGGTTCTCAAAGCTGATAAATGTTATTGCTATTGATAGTATGAAATTTTATCAGTAACTACTTTCATAAAGTAGTAACTACTAGAAGATGCAGAAATAAAATAATCTACCTGGAAGAGGGGGATCAGATTATGAACAATTAGCAACTGTTACTTGATGGAGCCTTTGAATTCTTCTCCAAATTGATGAATGATCCTAGTCAAGTTTGCCCTATAGTGCCCTTCTTAAAGCAAGTGATAAATGAAAGCCTAAGCACACTGGAAATAAAATCTCTCTGCAGGCCTATAACTATTTCAGAAATTGAGAAAACTCTCAAGTTTTTGGATCCTTACAAGGCCCCAGGTTAATTCATTTAATCTTGGAGTGTTACAAAGAAGATGGTAATTAATGCAATAATGGAATTCTTTAAGAAAGGAGTATTTTTGGCTGAACTTAACAAAACATACATGACTTTAATCCCCAAGGGTGTTGAATAATAGACCTTTTCTGATTACAGACATATTGCTTGCTGCAACACAATATACAAGGTCATTTCTAAAATCCTTGCTAATAGACTCAAGAATGTGCTTCCCAAATTCATTGATAAAACAAAAGGGGCTTTTATTCCGGCCAGAGTTATAGGAGATAATATCATACTAATCTAAGAATTGGTCAGGAATTACTCCAAGAAGAAAAGTATGATGAACTTTATCCTTAAAATTGATTTAGGGAAAGCTTTTGATAATCTCAACTGGGACTTCATCACCAACACTCTAGTTGCCATGAATTTCACTCAAATCTTCATCAAATGGATAAGATAACGCATGTCCACTCCTACTTATAGTTCTTTTATAACATCTTAATACCCCCTTGGAGGATATGCAGATGCCATACAAAACAAACATAAAAGAAATCAAGACATTCCAACAATCTCTAAAAAATAAGGCAAACATTCATCACATTTCATATGTCATTGAGTTATAAATAGGAGACAATATACACATTGTATTGATCAAATCCATGTCGTAAAATCAAACCTATGTTATGGTTATTATAGGCCATTTACACGAACGACAAAAATTTGTCTCATAATGTTGAATACAAGTCAAAGCTTAAGCACAAAATCTCCCAAAACATAATACATCCTTCTTTGGCCATTGCGGTTGTCCCAACCTTAACCCTTTTTATTAAGACCTACACGGAGGAAAAACTACCGTGCTAAGCATATAGCTTAGTGAGAAAGTAAATAAAGCAAGATACAAGATATTGACTACTTCCTATAGTCATCTAATATTTACATGTAAATGAATCATTACATATCATATAGTAACCTTTGATTATTCAAATCAGAGAGTAATCCAACTATCAATTGCGTCAGAACGAAACAAATATCAAAACACATATATAATTGCCTGCTAATCTTTTCAGAAGTGGGTAACATGAATAGAACATAAGATACCTATGATTGGTATCTATAGAAATAGAAGATACTTAAGTCTCTAAAATAGAAGACATCTTAGTGTCTAAGAACAGAAGGAGTTGTAGACCTTTCTAGGCATGTTTGTTTACCCACAACTAGGACTTGACAGGTTAAAGCAAATAATATCACATTTTAGAGCCACATGCAAGAGAAATAATGCATAACATATGAAGTTATTCCTTATGCTCAAATTGAAAGTGTTCATTCACGCCTGATCAAACTTAATATGCTTTATGAATATAAGCCTTTGCAACATGCATCAATGAAATCATTTAAGTAATTACACATTATAAGCATAAGTCTCATATTACCCTAATAACTGGGTTTGCTAAGTTGCACTGATATCCGAAAGAGTTTTGGAGGAGATTTAGTAGCACTTGGGTAAGGAAAAATTCATATTTGGGCTAAAAATGGGGGGTGATGCACAACTGTACCCAATTTCCAGCTTTCCTCAGGATAGGTTTTTAAGTCAGTTTTGTATGGCCATTCTGATATAGGAACTTAGGTTTTTAGGCAATATGTTCTTCCAAAAAAATGTTCCTCTATGTCTTAAATTTCTAATGACATAAAGTTAATGCAATATGGTTCATTATTCCGAGATTTATACCCAAAATACTACAAATTTTTCTCAAACAAGGATATTAACCATAACTCAACTTCAAGCCAAATTTCAAAACTCTTAAAGGTAGAACTCAAATTCGATTCCTTCATGAAAGTTGAAGACATATGTATTTATTTTAATCTTTAATTAAAATGATCCCATTTGGATATCTAAAGGTCAAGATATGACTAAAATACCGATATCTGTTCAGTGGAACCACTCCATCTAACGAGGTACATACTCCAATTAACTCACTTCAATCTTATTATGCAAAAGTAATGCCAAAGACATATGTAAATGAACCAGAGACATCCATTTTCATCTAGGATACTACTCACATTACACTAAAAAAAACCCAGCAACATATCAAAAATTCCATACCATTGATAGGAGTGTTTCAAAACTTATTCTTCACTCCAATTGTTTGCCTTCTTTGGTCTTCTTCTCTTCTACACACAACATACCCGTTCACTACTCACTTCCAACAATCATAGATGCATAACAGAATCCTAGCTAAAAAGGAGACGAGAAAGGAGCTAAATTTCACACCAAAATATGTAGTTAACATACCTTAACTTCAAATGCACAAAGGGATTTAATAAGATGGTGGATGGAGAGATAAAAGCTCAATCTTTTACAGATATTTTGTATTTGTCGACCCTCTCCATCTTCATCTGCATGTTTTTAGACATAGGTACAGACGGGTGACATGTCATTTTCCACATGGCTAAGAGTTATGGTGTGGGACATATGACAAATGGTTCCATCTTATTGGTTTCTACTTTTCACCTTTCATAATAACAAAAATGACCACACCTTTATTTTATTATATGAAATTGCATTCCATATGAATATATTTAGCAATTTAGTCCATGATTAAGGTATCTTTATACACGTATAACACAATTAACACAAATTACAAAAAAACCCCAACAATTATATTAATACCAATTACGTCTCAAACTAAACACTCACTTTCCTAATCGTTATCACCTATTACATATACTTTCATTGACAAGAAACATTCCTACTAGGGAATAGTTTAGGGCCTCACAGTTCTCTCTCCCTTAAAAGAATTTCATCCTCAAAATTCATACCTGATGAGAATAGCTTGAGATGCTGAGCCCTCATAGTCGATTATGGTTCCCACATTACTTAAGTCCATGGTATTGCTAGAGTACTTTCACTAGAGGTATTTGTTTATTTTTGAGTTATTGGACTTCTCTGGCTAAGATAGACACAAGTCCTTCCTCATAAGAAAAATCCAGTTGTACTTGAGTTTCTTGCATGGGAACCTTATGTGTATCATCAGATTGATATCTTCTTAATATAAAAACATGAAACACATCTTGCAACTTGGTCAATTCTTTAGGAAGAGCTAACTGATAAGCTATTGGTCCGATTTTCTTAAGAATCTCATAGGGACCGACGTATCGTGGGCTGAGCTTACCTTTTTTCCTAAGCCGAAGTAAATTTTTCCATGGTGATACTTTCAAAAATACCTTATCTCCAACCTGATACTCAATATCTTTTCTTTTAAAATCATCATAGGATTTTTGCCTCTCACTGACAACTTTTAATCTTTGTTTGATAATTTGAACTTTCTCTTCAATATCTTTTACAATATCAGGCCCGATTATCTTGTTTTCACTTAATTTGGTCCAACAAATCGGATTCCTGCACTTCCTACCATATAGGGATTCATAAGGTGCCATGTCAATACTAGTATGATAACTATTTTTATAAGCAAACTCTATCAAAGAAAGATATTTATCCTAACTTCTCAAGAATTCTAACACACAACTCCTAAGCATATCTTCCAAGACCTGAATAACTCGTTCAGATTGTCCATCTATCTAGGGGTGAAAAGCAGTACCAAACCTGATTCGAGTACCCACAACCTTTTGCAGACTTTTTCTAATAGTACCCACAACCATAAAAAATAATAGACAATAGTACCCAATGCAATCTCATTATCTCATTCACATATATATCTACAAGCTTATCTAATAAATAGTTAGGACGAACAGGCACAAAATGAGCAGACTTGGTGAACTTATCCATAATCACCCATATAACATCATGCTTCCTTTAAGTGAGAGGAAGCCTAGTGACAAAATCGATAGTAATATTATCTTATTTCCATTGAGGAATCAAAATAGGATGTAATAAACCATATGGAACCTGGTGCTTAGCTTTAACCTACTAACATGTTAAACATCTAGATAAATAATCTACAACATCACGTTTCATACCAGACTACCAGTAATGCTTCTTCAGATCTTGATACATTTTATTTCCACCAGGGTACATTGTGAAAACAGTATTATGGGCCTCAAACAATGACTTTTTCTTTAATTCATCACTAGTTAGTACACACAACCGATCTTTATAATACAGATTACCATCTCCTTTCATAGAAAAGTCAGGTTGTTTGCCTTTGTGAGTTGCTAAGATATGTTGTTGCAACTTATCATCAACTTTATGAGCATCAAAAATCTCTTATCTCAAAATAGGCCTAGCTTTTAATAGAGCTATTAAAGCCCCATCATATGCAAGTCCCCACTCAACCTGCTGCACTGACAATGCCGAAATGGTCTTCGAACTTAAGGCATTAGCCTTACCAGGATAATAGTCCACAATCCAGTTATAATCTTTAAACAGTTCCAACTAATGCCGTTGTCTCAGATTAAGTTTTTTTTGGGTAAGCAGGTATTTCAGACTTTTATTATCAGTAAAAATCCTACACTTTTCACCATATAAGTAGTGTCGCAAAAATTTCAAAACAAGCACTACTGCTGCAAGCTCAAGATCATGCATAGGGTAGTTATGTTCATATGGTTTTAGTTTCCTAGAGGCATATGCAACCACCTTACCATCGTGCATCAAAACATAACCTAAACAGTTTCTAGATGCATCATTAAACATAACATATTCCTTATCAGAAGTGGGTTAAGCCAATACAAGAGCTTTAATAAGCATTCTTTTTAGTCGATCAAAACTAATTTGACATCTAACAAACTATTCATATTTCACTCCTTTTCGTAACAGTTTAGTCAAAGGAGATGTTATCACCGTAAAACCCTTCACAAATTGACGATAGTAACTAGCCAAACCTAGAAAACTTTTCACTTCCATCACATTTCGTGGCAGCTTCTAGTTAATAAATGCTTTAATTTTACTAGGATCAACTCTAATTCCTTAAGAAGAGACAATATGTCCCAGAAAAGATACTTCCTGAAGCCAAAAATCACACTTGCTTAGCTTGACATACAACTGTTTTTCCTGCAGGCTTTGTAACATAATATGTAGATGCTGAGCATGGTCGTGCTCATTCTTGGAATATACTAGGATATCATCTATGAATACTACAACAAATTGGTCTAAATAGGGCCTAAACATTCTATTCATCAAATTCATGAATACAGTTGGCGCATTAGTTAGCCCAAATGGCATTACCAGGAATTCATAATGTCCATACCAGGTCTAGAATGTAGTCTTTGAAACATCCACATACTTTACCCGAAGCTGATAATACCCTGATTGTGGATCTATCTTTGAAAATACCCCTGCATCTTTTAATTGATCAAACATATCTTTTATACTTGGCAACAAATACTTATTCTTCATTGTGACCCTGTTCAATTGCCTATAATCAATGAACATCCGGAGAGTACCATCTTTCTTCTTAATAAACAAAATCGATGATCCCCAGTGTGAGAAAACTCTTATCCAGTAGCTCCTGCAACTGAACTTTCAAATTCTTTAATTCAATAGGAGTCATCCTATATGGTGCTCTGGATATAGGAGCAGTGCTAGGCATAATCTCAATAGATAGCTCCATTTCCCTTTTAGGAGAAAGCTCAGGTAGTTCTTTATGAAAAACATCTAAAAATTCGATCACTACTGGAATGTCTTGCAATTTAACACTCTCTTTATTAGAATTAAGTACAAAAGCCAAATAAGCTTCACATCCCTTCCTAAGGAACCTTTGGGCTTGTATAGCATATATCACATTAGCCAGAGGACTAGTGCAGATGCCATACTATATTATTTCAGGTTGATTAGGCTTCTTAAACACAATAGTGTTAGCTCTACAATCAACTACTACCCGATGCTTGGATAACCAATCCATACCTAAAATCAAATTGAATTCATGAAAAGGCAATTCAATTAGACCCACTATATACTCACTACCTTGGATCAAAATAGGAAAGTTTCTATAAACTTAGTTGACCAACACACTACTACCCAGAAGACTGGTTACATGAATATCATAGTCTAATTGATCTACATGCATCTTTTTATCAGGAATTTCTCTAACGTAGATATAAGAATGGGTAGATCCAGGATCAATCAAAGCAAGCATTTTAGAGTTAATGAGAGAAACTGAAACATCCCACTACCATAGAGTATATACATCCAGAGGACATTCAAGTACATATCCTATGACAATGTTATGTTACTCAGGTCAAATACACAAATATCACACAATCAACCAATTTCACAAACATGCTTTTAGAACATGAATAACCCAATCAATCACATCATCATAGCATATCACTTAATCATCACAATTTTAGAAAAGATTTCATAATCATATATATACAAATTCAGATGCATATGAGACTCCAGATTCGTTATTATTGGTTATGACCGAGCGCCTTTCAGATATAGATACAGATACTGGCCCTTTGGTCTCAATCAAATATAGAAATCATAGAGCAAAGCTTTACGTGTAGAATTATGAGCTTAAAGCTCTTTCAGACTAGCTACTTTGATCACAACATCTTCATCTAAACATGTATTTTATGAAATGCATCAAATAACATAATATGCCATGTATATCATTCATTTATGATGCACAGACAGAATCTCATATTCATCGACATTCAACTTTCGTTGAGAATACATATATCATTCATAAATCAGATACAAACAGAACACTTCCAATACATTCCCGAATATCAAACTCCTCGGATCATTAAAGTCCAGAATTCATAAATGAATCACAATCAATTCATATCCAGTTCAATATATTGGAATTAAATAGAAACAGAAATAAATTAATCCTAGCGATATCATCTAGGTTGACTCATAGTACGCTCCCGTATATGCTATTTCCTGGATAGTCCGGCAATGTTGGAATGATAGCGTATGTCTTGAGCATCTAAATACACATACATTGTACACATTACTAACTTGATCAATCAAATACATATTCAACTATGTACGTATATATGTTCCATGTGCAATGCATACTCAATGACTATCCAGGGTATGTTTCCTTAATCACAATTCATAATCGTTCAAACATTATCACTTGAATATGTCTTGT
>JAOQMP010000004.1:7357271-7367821 GCA_027563575.1 Erythroxylum pedicellare
ATCATCATCATCATCATCATCATCATCATCATCATCATCATCATCATTATTATTATTATTATTATTATTATTATTATAAATTTCTACTTATTATTATTATTATTGTTGTTGTTGTTGTTGTCACACTCGCACACCCTGGCAGGATATGTGTAACATCCTATTACCTAAATTAAAGTTAAATTTTACCTAAATTCAAGTTAAAATGGTGTTTATTGGACTCTTGTGACCTTCAGTTAAATTAAAATTCCTCGAGATCATATACTTTTCACTTTTGTAGAGGTTTAAATTATGTTTCCAAATTAAAATCAACTCCACTTCAGCCCAATTTAACTGGATGAACTTAACCCTTTCTCGAGCAATTCATGTTAATCCAGATGTCAAAACATTGCACAAGTTTTAGCTAACTATATTACACAAACCCAAACCCACAACATTTATTTCTCTAATCAATTTACACAAATTATTATAACAATCATAAGAATTGAAATGCTAATAAAAACAAGGGGAATGGGATTACAGGTGTTTGATTAAACTATCATCTTCAGAGGAAATCAATCACTTTTGTCCAATTAGAATGTGAAATATAACACAATGGGGTTTCCCCAACTTGACATATAAGCCATCCCCACAAATAATATATCTTCTAAAAGAAGCATTCATCATTTGAATAGCTTTAGCTAAAAACATTAATGAAGCTTAAATAGACTAGTGGTAGCATCTTAGGGAGAATTTGTGGCGACATATTGTTCAACATTGTAAGTAATTTGATCTTACCATTTGGTTATGGTGCATGTATACCCTCAAAAAGAAAAAGTTCCTCAATCCTGTTTCAAAGACTTGGTGATGAGGGCACTGACAAGTATTATTGCAAGGTAAGCAAAGAGGGTGATGGCAATGCCTCCTATTAAAACAAGGTGATCAAATTTAGAATTTTGTACTGTATATACTCGAACACCAAGTCCATTCCAATTGCTTTCTGTCCAAAATGGGTTGGTGGTAAAACATTCCAAGTTCCAGTTCTAGCTTCAAATTTCAACCTATTAGAATATGTTGGTACATACCTGCAATGGTCCACACAAACACTCACTCTGGAACAATCAACTAGAAATTGTCACCTGATAAGATAAACATGCTTAACAGAAAATGTCATATAGTTGATTTGACCAACTGAGTATACAAATCGGGGCAAGGATAGACTAATGGTTTGTAGGAACAAACATATGTTGCTAATGAATATGATGTACTATATGCACCGAAGCTCTTAAGGAAAAAATGAGAAGTAGCTTTAATATCTTAGCTGGAAATTTTGTAAGATGGGTTTTATAGTCAATCTAATTAACCTTATCTTCACTTTTGCTGCTATATGCATGGTAGGAAGATACAAAATCTAGTGTAGTTGATAGGATTCTACTGGTGACACCCATTCAAGGATATTGTACATGCATCTTGTGGCATAGAAATGCCCTATATCTTTCCAACATGTGGGTTTGACACTTAAAACTACTCTCTGAAGTCTTGAACAAAATGTTTAACATGAGTTTGATTTAATTTCTAATTCAAAACAATAGTTTCAACTTTCAACAAGTAACCTACTTGGTTGTGGAAATAACACAAACTCTAGCTCCCTTCTTATTTGTTTTTGCTTTGATACACACTTCTCCTATGTTGCTGCAACCTTGTCAACAACTAATGCTAGCAGTCTCCTTAGGTACAGAAGTTCTATCGTTCAAAAAGTTCCATAATAATCTAGAAACATCACTGACATATCCAAGATATGGATTCGATGAAGGTTCCCCAACAACAACACCAACATAATGACTTAGGCATGTTGTTGATGGAGATATATAATTCTTCACCAATTCGCAAGATAAGCCTAATTCACAGTGTAAGAGATAACCCATGAGTTCTTCAACCAGAGAGGCATTTACACTGATAGCCTATTATTAGTCATATCCTCACTACACCTATTAATGCCTTTAAAAGAATGAAAACAAAACCAATAGATACAGTAAGTAAACATTAAACTATGTCGCAATTCCAATAATTTCAGGTGTAAAGCGAAAACCTTTCATCCTTCCCACTAAATGGAAGTATACAACTGAAACAGATTAGTTACTGAGATTGATATACTGAAAAAGAAAAGAAAAAGGAAGCTAAAGATATAATAATGAAAGAGAAAGGTTAAAGAGCACCTTATATATCTGTGGCAATAAATCCAAGCACGACCCTCTTTCCTCTTAAGCCCCAGCAGTAGCTTCCATCCAATAGGCATATGATCATCGACACCCTAATCCACCCTCCACCCCCTTCGCTCCTTTCTTCCTCTTCCTTACATTTGACTCCGGCAGCTGTAACGGAGGCGGTGCATTAGATATGTCAAATTGAATGGATGGGTGAAGCAATAGAATCGGGTTATATCTGATTCTTGGAAGTCAGGGTATGATGAGAGCAATTGCTTGAGATGTTTGATTATGGACTAGTTTTCAGGGTCAAAAGAGGGGTGGGATTAGGCAGCGGAAGAGGTCTTGAGGTGGCTTTGGGGAGGAGGCCGGCCACGCAATGGCGATGGTGGTGGGAGGAAGGTCTTAAGTAAGTATGACGGCGGGAGCCTAAACTCTCGTTTAAGATTGTGTAGTCAATGATGGGGGTGAAGAGCTCACCATTGGCGGAGGAAGAGGAACAAAGGTATAGAGATGTCGAAGAAGGATAGTTTGTAAGAAGGATTACAGGTTTTGTCGAAGAAGAATAGAGATTCATGAATTAGATAAAGACAGGTAGGAGTTGTTTTAACGTATTCTTCAAAATTAAAGAATAGATATTACTGAAGAATGAATATTCTGTGTTTCATTTTAACCAAACACAGCTTTAATAAAACCTGAGGAATACGTTGGGAATAGCATTGCTATTCCCTTCAACCAAACATAACGTAAATAAGTTTTGGAAATAGACTATTACATCTTCACTTAGATAAAGGAGGACTAACAAGTAAGTACACACTTAAGTGAGAGTATAAGGGGTCTAAAAGTGTTCTGGAGTTAGAAAGAAGTGATCTTGAGTCTTGTTTATGTAATTTATACAATTGTTGCATGAATCTAAATGCACGCAACATAATCTTGATCTATCTCTCTATTTAAGCATCTCCATGAACTCATCTAGTTTGGTGCTCTGACTACCCTTACACACCACTTCTTCTTCATCCTTGCGTGTTCTTAAATGATCAAGGAAGGTGTTTGGTATTTGCTACAACCCAAACAAGGAGAAGATTAAAGAAAGGAGGAGCATTATCAAAGGTACAAGTGTTGAAATTTCATGTTCTTATTATCTATATATGCATGCATCTAAGATTCTGGAATTTTGGGATGTCATAGGGTACAAATTTAGATTCTGAGACTTCCACTGCCTTGTTGTGAACATGAATAAATCCATGGCTCCCTAACATATTAAGTTATGCATGGTTTGATGGAAGGTTGTGCATCAACCCGTCCATCTCCCAGAATTGTAAAATTTACTATTAAAAGACATGTTCAAGGGTTAAATTAAAAAGAATGCGTACAAAGGCATTCTGAAACTCTTAAAGGTGAATTAAGGAGCAATTTTGATCTAGAGAAGTGGAAATCACGAAGAATACAAAATCAAACCTCTACTTGTAAGAATATTCAATAGGAGATGATCAGGGAGATTTAGAATTATGAACATGTTATTTTCTATTTATCTTTCTTTCTATTATCATTTGATTTTGTTTCCAATCATATGTAACTAAATTCCTTTAGTTCTAAGTTAGATGATCCTTATGTTGATACTTTAACATATTTTGATTCTTTTATTAATGCAATTGGTTTGATTGATATATTATAATCCGATTACGTGTTTTGTTTATGTTCTAATAAATACAAAAGATTAGATCATAATATGATTTAATAACATAGGGATTGAGAAATCCTTGTTTGAATAGATCTACTATAATTAGAAGGATTTGATTGCAACCCTAGAGACAAGATGAAACAAATTTTCCATATTAGAGTCAAACCTAATAGAGGAATTCACAAATCGGTAAAGCAATCCTATAAACTTTAACCTGGGTAATTCAGTTGAAAACCTTAGGATTAGTTGCTATTAGGCTCAAGGTCTGCTATTAACATACCATAGAAATCTCCATCCAATAAATCAATAAAAAATTATATAATAAATGATCAATATGTTAAAGGTTTTAGGAGGATTCAAAACCTAGATATTAATTTTCCTATGTGGATAGTTTACTAAGTGCTTCCTTAATTCTCTGACTCAAATCTTATTGCCCATTTATTTTACTTACTTTAGTTTTATTTTCTTTTAGATTAAAAATAAAAACCAATTTTGTAGACTAGATAATCGAATAATAGTAATTATTAGTACTCATAGTCCTCGTGGGATCGACTTCTACTTGTCAGTAATAGATATAACTACATCGTGCACTTGTTATTTCAATAGTGACACACTTAATAGAGCCAATCATTTACTCCTTTCCAAAATCCATAGGCAACTATTGTTTGTCAACTCCTCCAATAGATCATGTGTTACATTTATTGTCTTCCTGATAATGAACCATAAGTAACTGCGTCAACTTGTGGGTGGATTGACTCCATTGTAGAAGGTTTATAATAGGAACTCCATAGGTAAGTTATAGTATAAGCAAGTTTTTTATAACTCCTTAAATCTGTCACACACTTTGTAATTGTTGGCCCCTAAATTTTTTTCTTGATGAATAAGCATGATTTAAATAATTTTTGAGGTTTTGATAGATTAATCATTTTGGAATTATTTTTTTATGTATATGTTAGCGTAATTTATTTCATGGGTTAGTTGAATTAAAAGTGGTAAGAATGCACAAGTGCATTTTTGGTAAATCACTTAAGTATAAAAGACATAAGGCATAGAAGCAAGGGCAAATTGGGCATTTCACACTCATCAAGGATAGAATTGGAAGACGAAATTGTGGTCTTGCATTTTTAAGAAGAGAAGAACATGAGTAAGGGAGAATGAAGAAGAGAAATATGAAAATAAAGAAGAGAAGAAGAGACTTTTGATGGAAGAGACTAGGGTTTCTTCATTTCTTAGTTTATAAGAGAGATTTAGAGGTTGTTGAGAGAAAAAGAAAGAGGAAGAGAAGGGTTTCTATTGGACCTCGAATTTTTTTCAATTATTATTAATTTGTTTGTTTCATTATTTTTAGAATTGAGCCATTAATTTGATGGGCATAAATAGAGATTTGAAATTAGATGAAAAGATTTGAATTAAGTTAGAGTTAATATGGTGTTTAAGAAGATTAAAGGAGTTAGGAGGTAAATGAAAGAAAGGGCAAAATGGGAAGACCAAAGGAGAGGAGGGGTATTTTTGGAAGGATAAGACCAAAATGTGGTCTTATTTAAGAAGAAGAAAAAAAAACGTGAATTAGAAGAGAAAAAACAAATCAAAGAGAGAAAAAAGAGAGGTTTCGGTGGTTGAGAGAAAAGAAGAGAGTTGAGCTAGAGTTTCTTCATTTCTTAGCTTTTGAAAGAGATTTGAAGTGGTTCAAGAAGAGAAAAAGGTAGAGGAGGAGAAGAGCTTGCTTTTGAGCCAAAGATCTCTTCATTTGGTGAAGAATCAAGGGGATCAAAGAGGCGAGAGGAACAAAAGAAGAGACATCCTTAAGCAAGTTTTCAAGCAAGGAGACTAAGGTGGGTTACATGTTTATAATAGAGTTATGAGCCATTAATTTTTTTTACAAATCAAGAAAACAAAATGATTTCAACTACTTCATAAATATTGGTGCATGAATTTTGATTATAAAATGGAAAATGGTTTTTGAAATATTCATGTTATGCCTTGAAACATGTCATGGCATTTTGTATAAATGAAAAGAAGACAAAGCATGAAAGTATGAGCATATGATATAATAATTTGAGCAAAAATATGTGCTTTTGTTTGGGCAAGAGAGGAGCCTGTTTCGTTAGTCACGTGCATGTTAACCCATAACCTTCTCCCGACTGCCTACTTGAGGCCACGAGATCTTGAAAAATCGGACTCGTTTTATTCATGGTGTAAACTTTGGTTTCTTCGTTTCGTTTCGTTCCACGGAACTCTGGAGCCATTTGTTTGTGCATTGCATCTTTGAATTGCCAAGTTTGTTACATAATTTGAGTATTCTATGGTGATAGTTAAATGCACTTTGCTATGTTGATCTGAGGACATTTTTAACTATAAGTTTTGAGCAAAAATCGTGAATTTGACTGAGAATTTAAGAATAAAGCGTTTTATAAATTCACTAAGATTTTTATAAGACAAGAAACATTTCAACGATTTTGCTTATTCTTTGTTGTAAACTTGTTACCCACAAGCTTTCAAGCTCACCCCTTTTTATCCCATCTTCAAGTAATAGCTAAGAGATCAAGTGATCAAGAGTCTAAGGGAATTTCTCCAAATTTGCTTATTTTGTAGTTTTAGTTGATTTTAGGAAAGCAACAAGTTCGTTTGTCCAAGGACCTTTTGTAATTTGAGATTTTGAGACGATGATGTAATGTGGCTTGGAATGCCATTAAAGTTTTGTAAAACTTTATTCTTTTGATGTTAATGAATTGTGAATGGTGCATGGATGATGTGAGTTGAAGTTAGATATACGTGAAGAAGTAATCAACTTGAGTTAACAATTTTGGGACATAAATTGTTGATATATAAATATATGTATGCATAAGCGAGATACTACGGAAAGGAAGATAGAAATTATGACTGATCAAATGTAGTTGAATGTGATGAGGCAAACAAGTTGAGGTTTGAGAGTTTAATAAAGTGAATTTGGTAGTTGAATGGTTAAGCTCGGGACATTTCAAGTTTGCAAAATGCAAAATTTCAAATTTTCCATAGGGAAAAATTCATTTTCTAAGTTCAGGGGAAAATATGGAATGATTTAGGCTGAATTTCACAAAGTTTTCTTCATAAAAGTTGTAGATTATCTTTCTAGCTTTCCAACGGTATATAGTACGAAAATTTTGGACATTGGAGTCAAAAGTTATGATTCTTATAAGTGCAGATGCTCAGGAATATAGTTTGCATCATCTGATGATGTCATATCGTCTGATGACATCACATCGTCTAGTGAGGACGCCAGATGATTCGTCTGATGATGACATGTCGTCTGGTAAGGACGTATTGTCTGGTGAGGACATATCATCTGGTGAGGATGCTTCGTCTGTTGAGGACACTTCATTTGGTGAGGACGTATCGTCTGGTGAGGACGCATCATCTGGTGAGGACGTATCGTCTGGTGATGATACAAACGATACATCTAGTGATGACGTATCGTCTGGTGATGACGTGTCGTTTGATGAGGACGTGTCATTTGGTGATGACATGTTGTTTGGTGAGGACGTATAGTCTGGTGAGGACGCTTCGTTTGGTGAGGACGCTTCGTCTGGTGAGGACGCTTCGTCTAGTGATGATATGTCATCTGGTGAAGATGCCTCGTCTAGTGAGGACGTATCGTCTGGTAAGGATGCTTCGTCTGGTGATGTCATATCATCTGGTGGTGACATTATATCATCTGATGACGTCATATCGTCTAGTGCACTATTCATCTGACCCTATTGTCTGGTCTAAATTTGACCCTCTAGATGATAGAATTTTCCCTCAAGGTCTTATGAAGGTTGTAGATCTTGAAGTTCTCTTTCAAACTCTTTAAGAATGACCTTGATATGATATCCCTAGAGCAAGTTATGCCTTTTGTCCCGAAATAGGTTCAATATGATTGAGGACGAACCCTTGTTTGATTTCCTTCGGCCATAACTTTGTTATCCGACCTCTAAACAAAGCGATCCTTGAGACAATAGATTCCTCACACATTGTGCTATCTCTCCAAAAAATTGGCAGCATTTTCAATTGATTGGATAAAGGTTTTGATTGAAGGAAAGTAAAGGAATTTGTTGGAATAGTATGAACTGGTATTATTTTACTAAACATGCTTCGGAATTTTGAATATATCTGGATCTGTAGGGTTCCAACTGAGATAATTTTCAATGTAGAGTAAACTAGAAACATAGGTTTACAAATTATACGAAGAGGTCAAATTTTAATTCAACCTCTAAGATGTTCAATATCTAGATGGAAGTTGAGCATAGAATATTTGCTTCAGCATAAGAATAATTCGAAAAATAGGGCCCGAAACTTATCGTATCAGAGAATTAAGATGAACTAATGATGAATAAAGAGGGTTAATTGGAATAACCATACATGATAACAAATACAAGCATATGTTTCTGGACCTCCGAATGTTGGGCTTCGAAAGCGGGGTCCAATAGTTATGGTATCAGAGCAAGAAGATGATTCGATGATGGTTAAGTATATTTCATTAGATTAAGCTCACGTCTTATGGTTCCGATGTTGGGCTCCAAAATCGAGGTCTAATAGTTGTGGTATCAGAGCTCAGAATTGAGATCTTACATGGGCATTTTTGAAAGACATGTCAAGTTACATGCATTTTAGTCATGTTATAGCAGACAGTAGTACCTAACCCTTAGTCTGAGTCATATGTGTATGAATCACATTGATGAGCATTTGTCAACAGTTGAGCTGATAGAAATAATTAGAAGAGAATGATGATCTGACAGAATGTGAGAAAATGAAAAGTTTGTAAATGTTTAGAAATAAGAAATATTACGTAATTCGATACATTAGATATAGATGCAGTATCTGCGATTATGTCAGTGAATATGATGATGAAATTTTGTTGTGAATATGTACTTGAATTGATATGGATTTGAAAAGATTTTCATGGATTTACTGAGAAGAAATGGAGACATAGGTGGAAATGACAAGAGTTAAGGTGTACATGCAAAGTGAAATTGAAAGGTTGAACTTGAAAGTTAGAATGATTGTTTGATTGTTGTGATAAGAGTTATGATCAAGTATAAGAAGATATTTGTAGAATTGAGATTGTTGATGATGATACAATGAGTAATGAATTCAAAGATAAAGAGAAAAATATCGTCTAAGATCAATGGAGATCAAAGTATCAATTGTGTAATATATGAATTGGTGAATTGTTAGAGATAAATATGTGGACAAAATAGGATGATTTGATGATGCACATCTAAACATATGCGGCAGTAATTATGTTCACTACTTCATTGAGTTTTGGTAATTAGAATGTTATGACCTTGTAAGAACAATAGAAATTGGTCTTCCTGAGGTATTAAGAATGATTGATCATGTGATGACGATAACAGATGATTGATAAAGAATGCATGAATAGTATAGATGATAGTAGCAAGAAATCTTCTTTCTAAGAAGAATTTCACTGAATTAGATAAGCAGATCAAATAATCTATGTTAAGAATGATCAATGAAAGAACAAATCGGAAATGAGTACATAATGATTCAAAAGTAAATATTTGTCATATCCCTAGCGAAGACTTAAGTATGAAATGTAGAATATGCTACTGAGAGTTTATGCATTATGTTTAATGTAATGTATCCAACTATGGGATTAGATTCTTGAAGTTGAGGAAGTAGTTACTTAAGGAATTATGAGAACTAATCAAGGGGAACATGGAGTTTGATAATAATTATTTAAGTAAACAATTGCCCCAATAGTACCATATTATTGAAGATTAAAGCAATCCAAGCAAAATTTGACAATATATTAAAGGTATTCGAAAAGTTGAACGGTTGAATACTTGAAGAAAAACGTGTAAATCGTATGAGTAATGTAAATAAAGAGAATTTTAAGGAATTATACTGATATTAATTATATTGTATGGATTTGGAGATTTATAGTATACAATGTTGTTGTATAAGAGATTTGGATAAAATCCAATGCAGCATAATAAAATTATTTAAAATGTATGGAGATAAATAAAGTCCTATGAGTTGATTATTCGATGCATGATTTAGTTTGAGGTAGTTATGGAGTTAAGAGAATTGAATACAAGACTAAGACAATTGGTATAAGTATTGAAAGATTATGATTGTACAAATGAGTATTTCCCAGAAAAAATTAGTGTTATATCTAATGCATTAAGTAAAAATCCCAATAGTAGTAAGGCACAAATTCAGATATCGAGGTTATTAGATCTAGTGAAAAAAGGAGTATAGAATGTGTAGTTGAATTTTGGGCAAATCAAAGTACTAATTGCTATGGAATTGAAGATCAGTTTCACCGGAAAGGATTAACCAAACCGAAATTGAGGATTTAGAAATTGTGAATCTTACTCAGAAATCGAAAGTGTATATAAATTTTGAGTTCGAATAGGAAAATGATATTTTGTGATTGAAATAAGAAGTATGTATAAACGTAAAAGTGATAGAGCAAAGAGACTGTTAGAAAAGTGCAAATGGTAACGTAAGTTATACATCCTAGTAGGAATACGCCAGAATGTCACTTAGCGACTAAGAATGTAGAATCAAGTGACTGAATGTTTGAATTGCCGATGGTCTTAACTATCAGAGATATGCTTAAGGCTTATGGTTTGGAGTTCATAGGAACATGAGATCAATGTATAGTTCTATTTGACCTTAAGCATCACAATCATTATCATAGTGAT
>JAOQMP010000004.1:7386683-7396855 GCA_027563575.1 Erythroxylum pedicellare
TTATTATTATTATTATTATTATTATTATTATTATTATTATTATTGTTATTGTTGTTGTTGTTGTTGTTGTTGTTGTTGTTGTTGTTGTTGTTGTTGCTGCAAACGACGTGTTAGGTTTTGTATGTAACTCAAAAGGTTATTTTTGACATTTTCAGTTCTTGTCCATAGGACAAGAATTCTTGTACCTTAGTTTTGAAAGGAACAAAAATTTCTGTCCTTGTCCTCTGAGGACGGAACAAAAATGACTGAAGACAGCAAGCAAAAAGCACGAAGAACATAACTTTTGTGTCTCTGTCCACCGTCCTCACCCACGAGGACGCTAACCAAACGCAGGGTTAATCTGTCATCATTTTGGGGACACTAATTTTTACTTTTGATTCAAAGGGGTTTTTAATGTAAAAATCTTAGTCTCTTATGTTTGTAACTTGCCTTGACCATATTTATTTTTCAGCATATTATAATATCATTATCATGTTGTAATTTGCTTGCTTATTTTAGATTCAAGTAAAAAAAGAATTCTTGAATGAACATTTTCCTTTATATATGTTCAGTCTTGAATATATTGGTATTTTCGTCTAACATTGTGATATTAGAGCAAATGATTAAATAATTTTGATAATTTTATTTGAACAACGGAGGAAAATATTAGCAAAATGATGCATTTAAATGGTACTAATTGTTGTAAGTAGAAAGATAAGATAAAAGATCTTTTATTTGTAAAAAAAATGCATTTGTCTGTGTTTACTACTTAGAAGCCTTAGTCTATAGCAGTTAGGATTGACTAGATAGAAAAAATATGTTCTTAATCACATTGTTAATGAGACATATGCTAGAACTTTATGGGATAAGTTGAGATACTTTATGCTTCACAGCCATGCTATAACAAGTTATTCTTATTTAAATAAGTTATAAATTTGAGACATAAGGAGGCCATTCTTATTTTTGATCATTTAAATGATTTTTAGGGTTTCCTTAATGAGTTATCTAGAATAAGGGTAAAGTTTGATGCAAGATACAAGGACTTTGGTTGCTTAATACTCGACCAAATTTTTGAAAATTTTTTGGTGTTTGTTTGACCAAATTTTCTCTTAACAGTTTGGTCACCGTCAAATTTATTAATAGTGGTATTTTGAACGAAGAAGTGAGAAGATATCATGGCTCATCTGCATCCTTACCATAATCAAATGTTTTGGTTATAGAAAATAAGGGGAGAAGTAAATTCAAAAGTCAGAAGGACCCAGAGAAAAGTAGATAGAAGTTAAGGTCCAGGTATAAGAATTTTGTTTATAATCGCTACAATAAAGCAAGGCATATTAGGAGATATTGTTTCAAGCTGAAAAAAAGAGATGAGATATGAAAAAAGGATAGTGGGAATGAGAACTATGTTGTTATTATTACTGATGGTGATCTTTTTGTTGCTTGTGAAAAAATGCCATCAATTTAGTATGCCATGAGCTTATCTCTGTTATATATATTAATGCTTCTTATTATCTCACGCAAAAGAAAAGAGTTCTTTACTTCTTATACTTTAAAGTATGAGCAATGATGACAAGATTATAGTGATTGACACAGAAAAAATCTTTTTGGAGGTTAACAATGGTTCACATTAAGTTTTTAAACATATCAAGTATATATATGGTATTTGTTTAAATTTGAATTTTTTAGGAAAACTTGATGTTGATAGTTGTTGCAATATCGTCGATGATAGGCGATGAAAACTTAGTAGAAGTTCATTTTGGTTGTGACTTAATGTAATAAGTTGTATAACTTATTATTTTTGGTAGCTCAGTGAATATAGTGGAGACTATTAATTACTTCATTAAAATTATGGTATAAAAAGACTAAGTCATATGATTACGAAGTAGAATGATTGTTTTGCTAAGAAAAAATTTCTTTCTAAAATTAAGGAAACTAGGTTAGATATATTGTTTATTGCTTAGTTAAAAAATAGAAAAGAGCTTCTTTTTAAAGTCATCCTTCTTCTAGAAAGTTGGATTTGCCATTACTTAATATACTTTAATGTTTGTGACCCTTTTAAAGTGAGATCAAATTGTGACATACCTTTTTTTAATACCTTTTTAATAATCATTTCGGAAAATTTGAGTTTATGGTTTAAAGTCCAAAGACGAAGTAATTTTTGAGAACTTGAAAAAATTTCCATCTTTGGTTAAAAGATAAAATTTAAGAAATTTAGATGCATTCGTAGTGAAAACACTGCTAAATATTATAGACTTTTTGATAACTATTGCAAAGAGTAGAATATTAGACATCATAAAACTCCTCCTTAGACTCCCCAATTGAATGGTATAATAGAGACAATGAATACAGATTTGGTAGAGAAATTTAGATGTTTACTTATAGAAGTGAAGTTGTTAAAACACACTTGGGCAGAAGCACTTCACATAATTGCTCATGTTAGCAATTTGTATCCTATTGTTACTCTGGATGGTGATATCAGTAATAGAGTTTAGTTTAGTAAGGATATTTTCTGTGACTATCTGTGTTGGATCCTGAAAATTTTTCTAAATTACTTATTATTTGTTTAATTATTTATTTTTAGAATTGAATCATTATTAAGTAGGCATAATTAGAGATTAGATGGAAAGATTGGAACTTAGTTAGAATTAATTTGGTGTTAAGTGGATTAAAGGAGTTAGAGACATAAAAGGCAAAAGAAGGGGAAAAATTGGAAAGGCCAAGTAAGTGAGGGGCAATTTTAGAAGAATAAGCTAAAGATGAGTCTTGAATTAGAAGAAGGAAGAGAGAGTATCGTGGAAGCTAAGAGAAGAGAGAAGGAAAAAAATGTGAAAAGAAGAAGAAAAGGAGGAAAAATCGTGGAGAAAGAAGAGAAAGGAAAAACAAATTGTGGGAAAAAAAAGAAATCAAGCTTCTAAGGTAAGTTCATCATCTTTTCTTCTTGCTTTATCAAAGAAATGAGTTGTGTTGAGAATGAAGGAGTTTTAGAGAGAAAAAAGGTTTTTGTGTTGGGAATGATTGGAGGAAGAAGATGATTGAGAGACCCATTTGATTTTTAGGGTTTCTAAACTAAGTATTGGCTTTTCTAACCTAGATAGACCATGGGTAAGTTAATGCTAAACCCAATTTAGCAATTATTTCATTTGTTGTGAAGTTGAAGTTTTTAGGGGTTTTATTGAATTGTAATTTAATGGGAAATTGTTTTGTTTTAGGAAATCAAGAAGATCCTACCCAAGAGTAAGGGGAAGAGCCAAATTGAGTTTGGATTTCCAAGAGTTATAAAGTGGGTAAAATATTTATGGTTATTGTGTAAACGGGTAATGTGCCTACGTATGTGTGTTTATGCTTAAATTTCCAAATTGTGAATTGTTGTGATGTAAAAAATGCCTTATGATTTGTTTTATGTTATGCATTGAAAGATGTATGACATTTTGATATGATTAAATTGTGAATATGATTATGCTATGCCTTGGAATTGTATCATGGCATTTTGATTAAATGGAAAGAAGAAAAAATCATGAGAATATGAACTTGTGAATGATTGAATTGAGCATAACATTCGATTGTGTTTGGGTGAGAGAGGAACCGTTTTGTAGTCACATGCACGTCGACATAAAGCCTTCTCCTAACTTCCCGCTTGTACCACACGAGATCCAAAAAGTGGACTCGTTTTGTTCACGGAGTAAACTTCGGTTTCTCTGTTTTGTTCCATAGAACCCTCGACCCATTTGTTTATGCATTTGCATTTTGATATGTTAAGTTATAATGCAATTTGAGTGTTATGCTTTGATGTTAAATTACATCCAATATATTCTATGTGATGATGTATTGAATTATGAGATGTGAACTAGAATTATGAATGCTGAAATTTCATTGCTGATTTAAGGCAAGATATGTATGCCTATATGGATATTCATATATGTTTGATTGTGTGGCTCATTGTCAATGGCTATAAATATATTAGCCACTGAGCTGTGTAGCTCAACCCATCATTTTCCCTTCTCAGGTGTAGAACGAGAAGATTAGCGATCTTTGCAAGGCATTCGAAAACTCCAAGATAGCTAGAAATCTTTTGTACTAAGTTAGTGACTAATTTGGATAGCTTTATAGGCATATCAAACATGAGCATCCTTTCGTATTTTGTATTAAGCTTGATGTGTATGTTGATATGTAAGTAAAGCTTGTTCAAACACTGATTTTGTTTAGAAATGAGAATGAGAACTTGCGAAGTTCCTTTTGTATGACTAAAGGTTGAGTATGATGGTTGTGCATATTCTTCTTTGTTGAGATTGCCAATTGTTGCTAGTATTAGAATAGCATGTTAGAGTTGGAAAGATTAGATGTGATGAATCTTTTAAGTTGAGATTCAAGAGTTAATGAGATGTATTTAGTAGTTAAATGGATATGAAGTGATATTGCACTAGAAAGGGTGAATTTGAGGAGGTTATGAGTGAAAAATGACATTAGAATGGATGTTGGAAGTGTTGGAGAGGCTTTGGAGGGGTTTGGGAATCCCCTATGTCCGTTAGACGGACATTAGATCTGTTAACAGACATGAACTGGGCTAGGGGCCTTTTTAGACCCAAGATGGACCTTCTCGAGTCTAAAAAGACCCCCAACCCAGTTTATGTCCATTTTAGGTCCGTTAAACGAACCCTCTCAGGTCTGGAAAGCACTCCCAGGCTCGTCTATGTCCGTTAGACAGACATGACATTCGCAGAATAGCTACAGTAAATCGTGATTTTGACCCTTTTAAAGGCAAAATCTTGCTTCTAGTTCTTCATAAAAGTTGTAAATCTAGAAGCTCTTTTCCAAACCGTCAAAAAATAACATCAATCTAACATCTATAGTGAAAGTTATGGCAATTGCGCCAGGACAGGTATCATATGAATGAGGACATAAACGTGTTGGATTCTTTTGGCCATAACTTCATCATCCGACCTCCAAATAAAGTGATTCTTAAAGCAATGAATTGCTAACACATTTTTCTACCTTTACACAAAAATTGATAGCCTTTGGTGCTGAATTCAAAAATATTGATTCCAAGGAAGTGAGGATTGATTGAAATAACCCTACAAAGAAACCCACTCACGTTTTATTACTCTAGATAGTTGGGCTCCGGAAATGGGATCCAACATCTTGTGGTATCAAAGCTTAGGCTTTAAGGAGTCCTAGGCTTAGAATAAGTTGTGCTATGCATTATTGTGATATGTGTTGAATTGGATGCATTGTGAATTGATTATTTGTATTAAGTGACATGCATATCATGCATACATGTAGGAAATAGGATTGAAATAAAATGTTAGCTAATCGTTAGTGTTTCTATTGAAGGAGTGAAATGCCACCTCGTAAAAGGACATAAGGAGTTTTGTAAAGATTGGTTGCACCTGACCCTCCACTAAGAGAGGAGGGCACGGATGAGTCTAGAGCCCTAGAAGATGCTGAGGCTTCTATAGGGCACAGTATTGAGCCCTCTCGATCACAGATGCAGGAGTCGTTTGTTCCGTCAAAACAAGTGCCTACCTTGGATCCGAGAATGTTCCAAGCCTTCACTCAAGCATTTGTCTAGGCTATAGGACAGATACCGCAATCTTCTGCTCTGACCCCAGTTAAGAAGGGGAAGCAGTTCGATAAGCTGAGGAAGTATAGTGCAGTGGACTTTTACAGGACCACTGATCCCAAGGAAGCTGAGACATGGTTGAAAAGGATGGAACGAATATTGGAGCAGATGGATTGTGAAGATGATGAGAAGGTTGAATATGCTACAAGTTTGCTACAAAGGGATGCTCTGCATTGGCGGGAGAGTGTCCCGGGAAGTCAGATGAAGCCACCAGTGTTGGCGTGGAAGGACTTCCTGATTGTTTATAAGAAGAAGTATTTGTCTAAAGTGTACATCCAGCAAAAGCAAAGAGAGTTTTGAGCCTCACCCAGAGGGAGATGATGACGAGCGAATATAAGTGCCAATTTACACAATTGGCCCGATATGCAGCTAAGTTAATGATGAGCGAAGCGATTAGGTGCCGAAGGTTTGAAGCAGGACTACACTTGGCCATCAGAGAGAAAGTGGTAGCATAAAATTTTTATGATTTCCAACGACTGGTTGAAGCAGCATTGAGAGTGAAAAATAAGGAGAACATCAAGAGTGTGGTGAATAGAAAGAGGAAAGGAAGAGAATAGCTTAAAAGGGGAGGTGATACTCCTATGTCAAAAAGGAGTGCCAGGACTTTCCCTGCATAGTCTAAGGAGCAAGCAGGGCTAGACAAATGAAAATTGTCTCACATCAAGCCTCAACGGCTAGAGGCAGCAGGAGGGGAGATGGGGATAAGCCACTCATTCCCAAATGTGATCACTGCGGAAGGTTTCATAGAGGGGAATGTTATCGACTGACTAGAGTGTGCTTCAATTGCGGGGAGAGAGGACACATCGCAAGAGAGTGCGCTCAGAATGCAAGACATGAGAGAAGTCAGATGTAAGCTTCAAAGAGGGCTGAGACAGTGGGACACAAGACAGTAACTGAAGTGGGCAGTTCTGATGTGGCCAGGAAAGTGAACCCTCCAGGGAGACTGAGGGGACAAATACCAGCTAGAGTATTTGTTATGACGAAAGAGGATGCAAAGACATCTCCGGAAGTCGTAACTAGTATGATTAAATTATTTGATGAGGATATTGACGTTTTGGTGGATCCGGGTTCCACCCATTCGTTTATTTCATTAAGTAAAATTATGAATGGTAGAGAATTGAGCCTATTGGATACTCCTTTGATAGCGAGTACTCCAATCGAACAATGTATTATTATTAGTCAAGTCTATAGAGACTGTGAGATACTTATTGAAGGGGAACAATTAGTGGTGGATTTAATGGGAGGATTATATGTGATTTTGGGTATGGACACCTTAGACAAGTATAATGCCAACTTGGATTGCAGACAAAAGATTGTAGAGTTCAAAATTGGCAATGGTAGCAAGGTGGTGTTTATAGAGGACAGAAAAGCGAGTCCGATTAGAATGGTTTTGGCTCTGACAGCAGAAAAACTAATAAGGAAGGGATGTGAAGCATTTTTGGCTATATGGTAGACACAAAGGCAAATGAACGAAAGTTAGAAGAAATATTTGTGGTCGTGGAATTTCCGGATGTCTTTTCTGAGGAATTGCTAGGACTACCACCACATAGGAAAATTGAATTTTCCATTGAGCTTCTTTTGGACACGACGCTAATATTGATTCCACCTTATAGAATGGCTCCGACGGAATTGAAGGAGCAATTGGAAGAATTATTAGAGAAAGGGTACATAAGGCCAAGCTCTTCATCATGGGGAGCTCCAGTCTTTTTTGTAAAGAAGAAAGATGAATTGTTGAGGATGTGTGTGAATTATAGGAAGCTCAACCATGTCATCATCAAGAATAGATATCCACTTCTCCACATAGATGATTTGTTCAATCAATTGCAAGGGGCAAGGGTCTTCTCTAAGATAGATTTGAGATCAGGTTACTACCAATTAAGAATAAAGGAGTCTGATGTGTCAAAGACTGCTTTTAGAACACGGTATGGCCGCTTTGAGTTCTTGGTCATGCTTTTGGGTTAACGAATGCACCTGCAGCTTTCATGGACTTGATGAATCGAGTTTTTAAGTCCTTCTTAGACCGATTTATCATTGTCTTTATTGATGATATACTGGTTTATTCTAAGAGTGACAAAGAGCATGAGGAACATTTGAGGGTTGCCTTGGAGAAATTGAGGAAGAACAAGTTGTATGTCAAATTCAATAAATGTGAACTCTGGACAAAGGAAGTGGTGTTTCTTGGGTATATGATTTCAGAGAACGGAGTACATGTAGATCCGAGAAAAATTGAAGCTGTGGTGAAATAGGAAGAACCTAAGACTATAGCAGAAGTGAGGAGTTTCTTAAGTTTAGCTGGGTATTACAGGAGGTTTGTAGAGGGCTTTTCCATAATAGCAGCTCCGCTTACCAAATTGATTAGGAAGAATCAAAAGTTTGTGTGGACAGATGAATGCCAGAAAAGCTTTAAGGAGCTTAAGAACAGATTAACGAGTGCGCCAATTTTGACTTTGCCTTCAAGTAATGATGGATACACAGTGTATAGTGATGCCTCGAGGAATGGATTAGAGTGTGTATTGATGCAAGAGGATAAAGTGATTGCTTATGCTTCGAGGCAATTAAAACCTTATGAGATGAATTATCCTACGCATGACTTGGAGTTAGCTGCCATAATTTTTGTGTTGAAGATATGGAGGCATTATCTCTATGGAGTCACTACTAGGGTATTTAAAGACCACAAGAGTCTTAAGTATCTGATGAGCCAGAAAGGGTTGAATCTAAGACAGAGAAGATGGATAGAGTTACTGAAAGATTATGACTTGATGATAGACCACCACCCGGGAATAGCTAATATAGTAACAGATGCATTGAGTAGAAAATCAACTATGGCATATATAGAAACAGTTTATCTTCCTCTGTTAGAAGAATTAGCCAAACTTAGGGTGACATTAAAGCAAGTCGAATCTGATTGTATATTGGCTAACTTTAGAGTAAGGCCAGTGTTGAATAAGAAGATTAAGGAATTGCAAGAACAGGATGAGTACTTGAGCAGGCTCAAAAAGGAAATTAAAAATGGTAAACCTTCTAAAATAGAGGTAAAGAAAGATGGATTCATGGTGGTAGGGAATAGACTATGTATTCCTGATATGCAAGAGTTAAAAAACAAGATTTTTGATGAGGCACATAATGCGCCTTATGCAATGCACCTAGGAAGTACAAGAATGTATAGAGATTTGAAGGAGCATTTCTGATGGAAAGAAATGAAGAAAGAAGTTGTAGAATATGCTAAAAGATGCTTAGTATGCTAGCAAGTCAAGGCTGAACACCAGGCATCTTCAGGTAAGCTTAAACCTTTGTCGATTCCTGAATGGAAGTGGGAAAAGATTACGATGGATTTCTTGATGAGATTGCCAAGAACTAACAGGAAGCATAATGCAATATGGGTGATTGTGGATAGGCTAACTAAGTCTACACATTTCTTACCAATTAAGCAGACATATTCCTTGAATGTTTTGGCCAAGAAATACATAGATGAGATAATCAGACTTCATGAGATTCTAAATTCGATAGTCTTGGATAGAGATCCCAGGTTCACCTCCAGATTTTGGGAAAACTTACAAGAGGCTTTGGGAATAAAGTTGCACTTTAGTACGACTTTCTATCCACAAACTGATGGATAATCAGAGAGAACAATTTAGACATTGGAGGCAATGTTGAGAGCTTATGTTATAGATTTCAAAAGCTCATGGGATGATCATTTGCCTTTAATCAAATTTGCTTATAATAATTCCTATCACTCGGGAATTCAGACGTAACCTTATGAAGCTTTGTATGGTAGGAGGTGTAGAACTCCTATTTATTGGGGTGAGGATGATGAGAAGAGGCTTTTAGGGTTTGAGTTAGTACAAGTCACTGTTGAACAAGATTAAATTGGTGAAAGAGAGACTCAAAGAAACTGAGATAAAATGAAGAGCTACACGGATGCACATAGAAAGGAGATGGAATTCGAAGTTAGAGACAAGGTGTTTCTTAGAGCTTCTCTATAGAAAGGGATTTTAAGGTTTGGTAAGAAGGGAAAGCTTAGTTCGAGACATATAGGCCCTTATGAGATCATTGAGAAGATTGGGCCTTTATCCTACAAGTTAGCTTTGCTAGCAGAATTGTCTAAGATTCACAATGTCTTCCATGTATCGATGTTGAGGAAGTACCGATCAGATCCTTCATACACAGTTCAACCTTCAGAGGTCCAATTAAGGGAGGATTTGATATATGAGGAGCAACCAGTGGAAATGCTGGATTCAAAGGAAAAGATCTTGAGAAACAAGACAACGAAACTGGTTAAAGTCTTATGAAAGAACCATGTAAAAGAAGAGGCAACATGGGAGCCTTCAGAAGCAATAAAGGAGAAGTATCTACACCTTTTCAATGACTCAGGTAAGAATTCTTTTAGGGGAGGAAAGTTATTGGATCCAGAAAATTTTTCTAAATTACTTATTATTTGTTTAATTGTTTATTTTTAGAATTGAGTCATTATTAAGTAGGCATGATTAGAGATTAAATGGAAAGATTGGAACCTAGTTAGAATTAATGTGGTGTTAAGTGGATTAAAGGAGTTAGAGACATAAAAGACAAAAGAAGG
>JAOQMP010000004.1:7409131-7421243 GCA_027563575.1 Erythroxylum pedicellare
TTGTAGTGTTTTGTTCGAAATTAATTATAGAAAAATGGTTTTCACGATTTTCTTTCACCAATCTATTCATAAGATGTACGTAAATGATTCTATGTGATTGAAAATATTTTTAATGTAATTAAAATATTTAATTTCGAATTTACAAGAACATGCATGAAATATGTCTTTCTGTTGGGCATATGATGTCTATTGGCTAAACTAATGAGGTTACACATGATTTTTATGGAATTTGATTATGGAAATTATATGAACATATTTGGGATGTGTTTATTCCTTTGTAATTTTTAGAATTATTAAAATGTTTTAATAATTTTATCAAACAATATTCCAGATCTGGATAGTTTTCCAGAAATTGTAGGATTTGTTTTGTTTGATGTTTTTGTATGTTTATATTTCGGTTCTAGAACATTAAAAATATTTTTATGTGATAAAAATGTGTTAATTTGATGTTTCATACATATCTAAATGATTTTGCTCAAAATTTGATTTTCAAAAAAATTTTAGAAGTCATACTTGTCATTTTTGGTGTCTTATCGGTGATCATGATAATTTTTGGTGATTCATAAATTATTTTGTTCATCATAAAATGACCTATAGATTCTTGGAATTATGATTTGATCTTCTGGAAATTTTATAAAATTATAGAAATTAATTTTAAATTAATTTTAGTAGAACAATAGATTTTCTAGTAAGACTGGAAAAATTGGCATGTGCAACAAAATTGAAGTTGTTTAATTTTAGACATCAAATAATTATTTTAAGGTAAATTAATTATGAATTAATTTCTAGAATTAGGCATTCATGTTAATTAGATTAATATCAATTCTAAATGAAATAACATATAATAATTTTTAGCCAAGTTAGTAAAAGGAAGATAGTAAATCTATATGTTGGATTGGGCCTTTCATGTTAGGATCTATAAGATGTCATAACAAAATGATGTGTTTACATATATGCACTAGAGAATGCATGGTTGGGAGAATGTGTGGGCTTGCATGATGGACGGTTATGGGCTTAGGCCCAATTTGATTGGGTAGTCCATATCATGCCATGTAGTTATAGTAACTATATATTTATATGTGTGTGTGTCTGTGCGTGTGTGTCAAACCACTTAGAATATTAAAACTAACTCCTTCATTTAATATGGCGAGAACCAGAGTCCTTCTAAAGTTAGGGTTGTTGGGAAAACTTAAGCTTGATTTACACAGATATGTTCAAACCATAGAAATAGAATTTTTGATTAATGGGTTAGTTTTAACTAGAAGCGTTGGTTTGTTGGGCAAACCTAAGATTAACGTAGACAGAGGCAAAGTTGGGTAGTGTACATTAGATGTACATGTGTCAATAGTTGATAGCCTAATGGGTATGCACACATCAACAGTTGATAGTACTAGATCCGATAGTTACAATGGAGATGCGATTGGTATAATCAATACCTACCAGTTGAACTAAGGTGGCTTGTTAGGAAAACCCAAGGTCATTCTTAGGGATATTAGATATCGACCCACTAGGAGAATTTCTTTACGAGTTTGCTCGGATTTATATTAAGGGTTATGAATTTGTGAAAAATAGTGGGAGCCATAATGTATGTTATTAAAGTCCTTATAGACATGCATTTAAGTACATTCTAATTTTTCTCTCTTTGATGAAAGGTTGTTATTGCTCGAGTCAACACCATGAGTACTCGTGTGAATTTAAGATCATTGATGGAAGCTAACAAGTTGACTGGACCAAACTTCCTTGATTGGCTCAGGAACTTGAGAATAGTTCTCAAGTCATAGAAGCTTGGTTATATCTTGGAACAACCACTTCCCGATCCCCTTGCTACTGATGCTTCTGATGATAATAGGAGGGCATATAGGAAGCATTTTGATGATAGTGAGATAGCTAGTTGTATTATGCTGGTCACTATGTCACTAGAGCTCCAAAAGCAGCACAAGGCTATGGATACTCATACCATAATCTATCATTTTTGGGAGCTCTTTGATGAGCAAGTAAGGTCCGAAAGGTTTGAGACTTTGTGATTTCTCTTCCACTCCAAGATGGTTGAGGGGACATCTCTAGTGTAGTATGCACTAAAGATGAATGGCTATATCAAGCGGTTGGCCTCCATTGACTTAATTATGACGGGTTTAACCAACAGTTACTCACAATTTGTTTTTAACTATCAGATGAACAATATATCCAGCATAATTCCTAAGTTAGTCAACACGTTTAAGGCAATTGAGTCATCTATTCACAAGGACAAGGTTGTGATGCTGATGAACTCTTCTAGTTTTAAGAAAAAGAGCCAAAAGAAGAAGAAGTCCGCAGGGCCTAAGGGAGGTGTCAAGAAAGCAAAGAAGACTTCCATGAAGGGACCTTACTTCCACTATGACATAGATGGCCACTAGAAGAGAAACTGTAAGGCCTATCTGGAGTCCTTGAAGCAGAAGAAGGCATCTGATGACTTTTAGACTTAATACATACTGATGTTTGTGGTTCGATGTCTATACATGCCAAAGGTGGTTTCGTATACCTTTATCGATGATCATTCTCGATATAAGTATGTGTATTTTCAGAGATATAAGTTTGAAGCCTTTGAAAGGTTAAAAGAATTCAAAAATGAAGTTGAGAAACAACTTGGGAGACTTATTAAATCACTTCAATTGGATCTAGATGGTGAATACTTAAGCCAAGAGTTTTTGGATTATCTTAAGGATAATAGAATATTGTCCTAGTAGATTCCACCTTACACGGCACAACACAATGGTGTGGCTGAGAGAGAAACCAAACCTTGTTAGACATGGTAAGGTATGTGATGGGTTTAGCAAATTTACCAAAATCCTTTTAGGAGTATGCACTTAAAACTTTTGTTTATATATTAAACAGAGTCTCATCCAAGTAAGTTGAAGTTGCTCCATATGAGATATGGACTAACAAGAAACTTTTTCTTTCTCATATGAAAGTTTAGGATTGTCTTGCTTATGTGAGGCGGATTCAGTCAGATAAGCTTGAAGCTAAATCTGACAAACGTCTATTTGTAGGACATCCTAAGGAAACTATAGGCTACCATGTTTCGGAATAAAAGGTGTTTGTTTTAAAACATGCTGTCTTTTTAGAGAAAGAGTTTCTTTTAAGAGAAGACAATGGGAGCAAAATTGAAACTGTGAAAGTTCAAGATGCTCAAACAGATGCAAATTAATTGTTTGAACCTGAGATTATTGTTCATGATGATGAAACAATAGTTCAACCTTCTGACACATAAGAAGATCGTAAGTTAGGTAGGATACGTCACGTTCATAAGAGATACAAATTTCTCATAAGTGAATTTAACGACGTATTAATCATAGAAGATGATGAGCCTACTACCTATAAAGAGGTTTTGAAGAATTCAGAATCTAAAAAACGAATTCAAGTTATGAAATTCAAAATGGATTCCATATATGAAAACTAAGTATGGAATTTGGTTGACCCACCTAAAGGGATAAAACCCATAGGGTGCAAATGGGTTCTCAAGAAGAAAACTGACATGAAGGGTAATGTTGTTACCTATAAAACTAGGCTTATAGCTAAAGGTTATCGTCAAAGGCAAGGTGTTGACTATGAAAAAACGTTTAGCCCAGTAGCTATGCTTAAATCCATTAGGATACTCCTAGCCATTGCCGCTCATTATGATTATGAGATATGGCAAATGGATGTAAAGACAACTTTCCTTAATGGAAACCTAACCAAGGATATATATATATATATGACATAACCTGATGGTTTCATATCTATGAATGGAGAAAAGGCATGCAAGCTTCAGAAATCCATTTATGGATTGAAGCAAGCATTAAGGAGTTGGAATATCCGATTTGATGAGACAATCAAAGAGTTTGGTTTCTCATAAAATCCGGATGAGTTGTGTATGTATAAGAAGGTTAATGGGAGTGTAATTGTGTTCCTTGTACTATATATAGATGACATATTGCTAGTAGGAAACAATGTCTCAGCTTTGTAATCAGTTAAAATTTAGTTAGCTAAAGACTTCTCTATGAAAGACCTTGGAGAAGCAACTTATATTTTGGGGATAAAGATTTATAGAGATAGATCTAAGACGTTGTTTGGTTTTTCTCAGTCTACATATATAGACGAGATGTTAAAAAGGTTTAGCATGGATCAGTCCAAGAGAGGTTATCTTCCTATGGTACATAAGATTACACTCTCTAAATCTATGCGTCCAAAGAAACAAGATGAGAGGACTCGCATGAGTTTGATTCCTTATGCTTCGACTATAAGATCAATCATGTATGCTATGTTATATACTAGATCTGATGTATCATATGCTGTAAATGTTACGAGCAGATACCAGTCAGACCTTGGTGAGGGTCATTGGGTGGCTATCAAGAATATCCTTTAAGTACTTGAGAAAGAACTAAGGATGTATTTTTGGTATATAGAGAAGGTGATCTTGTGGTAAGCGGGTATATTAATGCCAGTTTCCAATCAGATAGGGATGACTCTAGATCCTAGTTCGGATATGTATTCACAGTAAATGGTGGAGTAGTCCGTTGAAAAAGTTTCAAACAAGAGACGACTATAAATTCGACGACAGAAGCAAAGTATATGGCAGCTTCAGAAGCGGTAAAGGAAGGGTTTGGATCAAGAAGTTCATTATAGAACTTGATGTGGTTCCGAGCATCGCTAACCTAGTGTAGTTGTATTGTGACAAAAACAGGGCTATAACATAGGCAAAGGAATCAATGTCTCATCAAAAGTCTAAACATGTATTCAAGTGCTACCATTTGATTAGAGAAATCATTAGTAGAAATGATGTCAAGATAAAGAGAGTTCTCACCGATCAAAATATAGATGATCTGTTGACTAAGCCTATTTTCCAAAAGAGTTTTGTGTCACATGTACATGCCTATGATATTAGATATCAAGGCGATTGACTTTAGTGCAAGTGGGAGTTTGTTAGAGAAATGCTCTAAAGGAAATCACCATTAACACTTATTGTACAAATAATTTTATGATTAATAAAGATATTTTTCATTATTTCAATGTTCATACATTTATGGATTTGATGTTGATCTTAAATTTATTTAATGAAGTCCTTGATACAAAACATAGCATGGAGGAAATCATAATGAGATTATGATAATGAGATTCCTATTATGTTTAATTATATTAGTATTTAAACTTTCCCTAGTCATAGGATTAATGAGATGGGATATCATTAATCCAGATAAACTAGCACATGTTATACTCCTTGATTGGATCAAGCAATAGATCTCATAAGTTGTACACATGAGTTGTTTAGAGTTAATATATGGATGCTTACTAAAGGCAGTAAGTATATTAGATTGACCTACTTTGAGATAATCATATAGATATTCTATTCTAGTGTCAACGATAGTCTCATCATAGCAATGGTGCAATTATCCTTTAACTTGAGGTGCATAAAGATATCTCAGATACTGATCCTGTTCTTTAACTCCATTCATTGGTGCCTTTCAGGGGTTACTCATAGGGTGGTGATTGGGTATAACTTAAGATATTCTGAGGTAATTGAACAACTAATAAAAGACTCACCATTTCTGATAGAAGGAGATGATACCCACGACCTCTTATTGGGGTCATTACTCAGGAGTCTCTGGATAGAGCAGATATGTGTCATGAAAAGAGTCTTCAATGATAAATAGAGTTATGAGATCCTTATGATAAGATATAATATCAATTGGACTAGATGTGACATAGTCAATCTAGTGGGAGTTGACACTTTGACCATACTCTAAACTAAGTGGGGTATCGATGGTAAAAAGATGAATTGCATGGAAACATTACATATAGAAGGGTTCGTAGTCAAACTACTAACTTTTTGGTCAATTGGGGGTCATGATGTGTTGCTAGATATCGCTCTTAACTTACTTGAATTAAGTGTTAACTCAAGTAGCCAACATAATTGGTAACCTAATCGATCACATATATAGGAGATCTAAAGGATGAGTAAAATAATCTTAAATGGTTATTCAAGATATAAGATAGTGTTTCAGGATTGTATCATGATGTGATTGTGCTAAAAAAATGTTACATGCAATAGATTAAAAACAAGTGTTGTTGGCTACCAATTTGGCTATTAACTTCCCAAACTTCCATTAATGCATGTTATTCATGGTTATTAACTTCCCATAACTTCCATTAATGCATGTTACTCATGATCATTGACTTCTCATAACTCTCCATTAGTGGTGGCGGTCATGGAAGGCCAAATGGTGCTGAAAATATAGATACTTTTCGTGCATCTTATGTAAGACATAAGTAAAAGAAAGGTTCTTTCTTACACACACACTCTTTTTCTCTCTAACTCTCACAAGAGTTCTTGTCTTTGCTAGCACAAAGAAAGAATTATAGCCATCTCCTAGTGAGGTTTCATCCTTCTATCTTTGTGTGGACTTTCATTAGAGACGGTCTACGTTGATTGTTGTGGTTTACGACAACCTAACGTGGAGAAGATTAAAAAATGAAGGAAATTGTCGAAAAGGTATGTAAACATCTTACATTTCATGTTTTTGTTTTCTATATCTATATGTATGGGTAGATTTGGTTTTTGAGGTTCTGTTTTATTTTCCGCTGTGTATAGTTGATATATATTATGTATGAGATGCATGATCAGAACCTTACAAAAAGAACACAGAAGTTCATTCTTATGGATCATAAATCTTGAAGTTCTTAACTGAATCTTGATGGTATTTCTTTCCTTTCTCTAAGATTTTTGATCAAACCCATTTTGATCTTAAGGTGCTTAAGTGCTCTTTCAGCTTCTTTCTCATAACCAAAAACTACCAATATGAGTCACCAATATAGGATTATATTACTCTTGTATTAACTTAGTAACTCCTCTCTCACATATCTGAGGGTACACCTTAGGAACACAAGTATGAAGATCACAAACATAAGTCCATTTTTGGATTGTGATATGAAAAATAGGTTTTTTTGGTATTCTGTTCTTTATGTGACAAGTCGTCGAAGAAGCAAAATATTTCAAAAGGCTACATAGGATTGAACACGGTTTGAACATAGACCCAAATCTTATAAAAAGTCATCCAAACACAAATAAAATGTTCTTAAATTCATACTAAAAACATAACTTAATTAGAATTTATCAAAATCTACCATACTTAGGCATTTTCTTGTCCTTAAGAAAATTAATCTCATCACTCTTAACTTAAATACGTGACAACTATATAAAAGAATGTAACAAATCAATCATATGATCAAGATTATCCATTATTCATTCAATTGCGAAGTTCATCAAATTGTTAAGCAATTAGCTATTTGCATCAAGTTATAAATCAATGAAATTCATTCCAAAATCCCTCAAATTTTAACTTAATCTAATAAATTTAACCTAATGCATAAAGCAAATATAAATAAAAAAAGATTATTCAACTTTCAAGCATATTATACTTTAATTGAAAGAAAGTATAACACTAACCTTTTAACACGAGAGTAAACATCATATCATGAATACTCTCAATTACTCAATTAGGTTACCATTTTAAATGGATACTAGCACCTTCTTAAACTTTAATATTTTTATTTATTTAGAGCCAACATAATGAATTTATTTTATGCTCACTTATTAAAATATTTTTAGTTTTTTATGCTCAAAATGTTTTAGAAGAATTCACTTCTAATTTAATTTTATGTCCAAATAATATAAAAAGTATCATAATTTAAATTAAGTATTCATTTTCAAAATTAATGAAGAAAATTAAAATTAACTTAATCATTTATTGTTATAATTATTTGCCTAAGTAAATCAAATAACGAAAGTAATCAAACTTATAATAAATTACCTTGACCAGTATTATTAAAATACTTTCCAAATTTTTTTATTAATCTAATTATTAAAATTGACAAGCATAACAATTAAATCTCGCCGCATGTAAGCAATACTTTATCTTTTATGTATAAATACAAGAACAATGAAAACACAGAAAAAATGTAAAGGAAGTAAAGATAGTGGATACTCCTTGGTAAAAAAAGAATTGTTGTCCTTATTAGTGTTATAAATATATGTCTCCGCCAGGTTTAAATTAAGTTTTGTAATTTTGGGACAACATTGCTTATATAATCTATAGAAATCCTTCAAGTCTCATCCCATGTAGAATATTCCCAAGCTATTAGTGAAAGAACATTAAAAAAAAAACTTCAATATATGAGCACAAATTTTACTTATAAATAAATCTTAAATCTTAAATTATTTTATTAATTTACTAATAAATATTATATAAGAGATTAAAATAAATTTGATTAATTAAAAATAATTTATCTTTTAAGTTTTATTTAATATGTAATTATCATCAATAATAAAAATATAATTATATCAGTATTAACAACCAAACAAGTTTTTGGTTTTATTAAAAAAAACTAAAACTAAAAACTAAAAACTAAAAACTAAAACTAAAACTAAAATCCATAATAGAAAAGTAGAAGTGGAACTAAACCATACGTAAATTTTAAACTTATTGAATAAAAATGCTTATGATATATTACTTGGTTATTGACTAATACATCTCTTTCCTAAAAAAAAAGTTTATCCAAGCAATGACATTGAGTTTAAATTAAAACATATAATGTTGAGCGAAAACACACGCCATAAACTTTGTCTACATATATAAGTCAAAGTAGATAGATGATAGTTATTTAAACATTATTAATGATAGGGTAATATGAGATTGTTTAAATAATTTATTGATTTATCATAACTATATATTTTTATATATATTAAAGTTATAAAAGTATTCAATATATATTGAACTAAAGGAGGTTCCAATTGATGTTTTGATAATAAAAAACATAATTATTACTAATTAGTTTATTATTTTGATGAGAAGCAATATAAAACACAATGAAGTCATAAACTCAAGCAAATAGCTTATAAAGTTGATAAAAAGAAATTAAAGTTGACAACAATCGAGATGAAGATCAAACAAGAAGAAAAGATGATCAAGGCTTATTAAGGTCATCCTTTAGTTTGTAATTAGTAATCTTATTTAATCACTTTGATATTCTAAAAGACTCATCATACATAAACATTTCATTTAACTTCATCACATAAGTCTTTTTATTCATCAAGAGGCATTGAAGCTTTTGATTTTAATATAAAAGCCTCTTGATCTTTCAAAAAAAAAACTTTAAGGATATTTTGGAAAGTATTTAAATCATAATTACATTAAGCAAATTGAGTTTGGGTATTTGAAGTTTTTAAAATCATATTTTTGGGGTGATTGGTTAACCTATATATGTTAGTGGTCAACTAATATAGATTAAAATTATTAAAATTGATATATCGTTTGTTGTAACATTAGTTTATGTATTGGCCAACTAATATCTCAATGACTAGTGAATTTGGTGTTTTTAATATACATTGGTTGATTAATATGCTATACTAGTTGACCAATACGCTACAAGTAGTCATTTTAATGCTATTTCTTAGCTCCAACAGTTATGAAAGGTCTTAAAGTACTATAAATAGATGTTTTCTCATTAGTTTTAGCATGAAGAAGCATTTGGATGTCTTTTGCATTAATTTCTAATTATTTTTCAATTACTTGAGCATCATTGTTTTGCATTTGTGTGAGTGATCTGCTTTAAAATTATTAATTGACAAAGTTAGGTATTTTGAATTGTAATATTTGGCTAGGGCATTATATTTTTGTACTTGGGGGTTGATCCAAGCGAGATTGACATTCTTTTTCACCTTGGAAGAAGATTTTAAAAGGTTTCTTCATTACTAACAAAGATTATTCATCTTAAAGAAGAATTATAGTGGAATTAAAATAAGAGTCTTGAGACTAGACATAGGCAAGGGTTGTTTGTCAAATCACTACAAATTAGTTTGCATTTTCTCCTTCCTATACTTTTTAAATTTTTATTTTAACCTTTTTTTGATGGCAATGATTAACTTTGTTAGAAAACTAGAATGAGATTCTTTTTAATGGTTGAAAGTGTAGACTTATGGAAAATAGTTTTAAATGGTTTCTTTATTTTTGCAAAAATTATAAATAATAAAAAGTACCTAAATTAAAGGAAGAATGTGAACCTCGAGATAAGAAATTAGTTTCCTTGAATAGTAGGTCCACATACATCCCTTTTTGTGCATTAGGAAGAAATGAATCTAACAGGGTCTCTATGTGTGAAACAAGTAATGAAATTTGGAATATTTTTAAAGTTACACATGAGGGAACCAATCAAGTAAAGGAGAGAAAAGCAAGAATACTAATTGTAATGATCAAAATTCTTTTTAAATTACTCATAATGAACCAATAAAGAGAAAAGCCTATAAAAATATAAGTTGAGCTTAAGAAAGCTTAATTTTATTTCTCTCTTAAACTCTTTTCCCTATAGGTTACTATTTACTCCCAACTTCTGACACTCATATTTTCACCATCCAACCATCATGACTGACAAAATAGGGCTCTATGGAAATCTCTCAAGGTGTTCTACAAAACTCATAAACTCGTTTCTTTAAAAATGTCCCAGATTTGGAGGAATCACGACTGGAAGTTTCGGTTCATTTAAGTAAGTCACCGATCTACTATTTTATTCATTTTTTTGGTGAAACTAACACCACCATCATTTCTAACAGCCCTAAAAACATCATAAATGAGGGAAAACTGACACCAATCGACCTATTTTGTCGGTGAACAAATATGAGTCACCTTTAAGCTTTAAACCTTCGATTCTCACAAATCGGGAGGAGTTTTGACACGAGACCAGTGCCATTGGATTCTTGGAGGTAAGCTCGTCATTTCTAGTAAGTGGTGAAGATCACCTCCCCTCTGATGCCGACACGTGTACCCCACGCTCCGATGATGTGGTGATTTTTTGACCAACCAGAAATGGTCAAAAATAATTTTAAAAATTCCCAAATATTATGTAGATTAATTTTCATAAAAGAAACATATTGAAATTCTTTATATTTTGTGAGATAAAAATGTAAAAATGGTTATGTTCTTATAGAAATGCATGAAATTGATTAAATTGAGTTGTTCTTCATTAGAATTGAGAATATCTTGATGTATTGAGTATTAATGAGGGTGTATGGGTTAGAAATTGGTATATTTGAATTATGATTGGATTTTTTATGATTGAACATGTAGCTTGGAGGCTCAAATTGAGCTGTGATTATTGGTGGTCATAAAAGTGTCTTTTCATTACAGGAATTACCCTTCTTTCAGAAGGGGGATATCCATTTTACAGGGAAAACTTTGCTGAATTTTCATTAGGCTCCTCATAAAACATGACATTGTCATTTTTAAATAAAAAATAGAGCTTTTTAATACTGAATCATGTTCTTATTCTCGCAGTGTCTAAAATTAGTTTAGGTTTTAAATCTTAATGGTCATTTTGACTTTTCTTTCTATAGATCAATCAAGAGCTGAACCCTCCACTTCAAGGCACTAGGTTTGGCGCAAAGGAGTGCATTCTACCTGTGAGTTAATATTCATGGTTATCAACATGCATTAGAATTTCATATTTATCATGGAAATCATCATCATTTTCATATGCACACATGACATTCGTACATATGGATTGACACATGTATATATATTTTTTGTTATGCAATGTTATGCTTGTCTTATTATGTGATAAAGTGGAGGATTGTTATAGTATCAGTTACTTGGTAGGTGTCACTAGGTTGCGCACCCAGTGAGTCAATTGGTCGGGTATAGATTTGGGTTAGTATTGGGTCTATTGATTGAGTTATGACACGATTGGGGCGGTTTGATTGAGCTTGCTCTCGGATGCCAACCGATATATGGTACATGAGAGATAGCATGATTGTGGTGGTTCGGTCGAGCTTTCTCTCAGACGACAATCATATCATAACGAGGCTGTGACAGTTTGGTTGAATGTGGCTCTTGAACGATAATCCATTACATTGGACCAAGTGATCTGTGTGGAACAAGAGAGCCCCTATAGCTATAGTCTATGGGTAAGGGATCTGACATTTAGTCATTCGTCAGTCGTCCACTATTATTTGTGATTGTGATGACTATATGACATGATATTGTTATTGGAAATGCACGAATGTTTATGAAAAAAGTCATTATATTATGAAATTGCATTACAGATGTAA
>JAOQMP010000004.1:7423718-7440622 GCA_027563575.1 Erythroxylum pedicellare
ATTTAATTTCAATTAGTTTACTAGAAACATCCAAAACCTATTATAAATAAGCTTAAGCTCTAATGAAGCTACCACTTCTTCCTTAACCCTTTTTGTAAGAGTTACAAAGTTTTCTCAACCTATTATATGGATACCATTAGAGATAAGACATTTGTGCAACTACAATGATTAAGATGGATCGATTTGGAAAATGGATCGAAGGATACTACAAGAACATGATCAAAATTTGAAATAAGATACGAATTTAGATTCATGCTTTATTATGATTTATGTGTTAATCATTTTATAGAATTAAATTGATATTAGTTTATAGGAAACTAATTTGCAAAATAATTTCGTAATTATTCTGCTGAAGTCGGAATCAGATTCGATCCTGGTTTCCCAATAGATAAATGAGAATGAAAATGAATTTGATGAAGGTGATATGTCCAACGAAAACAGCCATATGAACTCTTTGGTGTCAGCAAACATAATTGATCCCTCAATGAAATCAATTCTTGACACTTTTGAGTTATTAATTAGGCACTTTTACAATGGAAATTCACTATTCTTTTTTATCTCTTACATTATCATTTATAATGGTGAGCATAGGAGAAGTGATAAGAAGTGTTGCACTTAGCCAGAGCCTTTGAGCAGGTATTGAGGAGATATGATATTCACCCTTATATTGTGGATTTAGTTTTAGTTAATACTTTTGCTAAAAGTTTTTCATTGGTTTTTGTTCTTTAGGTGCTATAGGCATGCTAATGTAAAACCTCTCTGGCCTCTCTTAAATGGTTGGCCATCAAAGAATTACATTCCTAGCTGTAATAACTATGGCATTTCTTTAGTCTTCGAATTTTAGGTATGTGCAATCATGATTTAATTTTGCTTGTTTATGGTTATGTATATCTTTTACTTTTTACTGAAGTGTACTTTTATCAATGATTGAATAAACATGTTAAATCACTTGTTATTCTTATTCATAGTTAATCCTTTTTTTTTGTAAATCTATTCAGTGATATTTGCTTTATTTTGTTGGTATCATCAGATCTATCCTCAGTTGCTTTATTACTTTGGTAACAAGAATGATGCAGATTCTCTAAACTGGAAACTTTTGTGGAGAACATTTTTGGGCTTCATAAAAGAATTTGCTTGGGCTCAGCTTTATCCGCCATCTACTGCCTGATTACTATATTTGCTTGCAGTATTAGTTGCTTACAGTTTTAGGTTAAACCAAAACTATAATTAAGAAAGGAATAAGTGCCTTATTTTATATAGTGCCAATGACAATTTGTGATCTCTGCTTCCTCTTTTGGGATATAGCATAGTATACTTGAACATGGAAGGACTTTCATCCATTAGATTGGCTAATGCGCGTGGTATTTTTTTATTTGTTATGTAATTTCCCCTTTTCTTCTCTCATTACCTATGTATTTATTGATATAACCCTTAACGATAGGACTCTTAAAATTCGATACTAACATAACATGACCTAGGACTGTTATATCAAAACATTTTGATTTAAGAATATGATAATGAAAATACATTAAGAAAGATATGAATTGTCACACTAAAAAAATAATAAGAATTAAGAGTGATAAGATTTTAGGGATTGATTGTTAACAAACTAGATAAGATCTTAAGTTTTTAAAGAGCCTAAAATAGCAGTTATTCTAAAAGAAGTTTGAAAAATATTCTTTTGAAGGTTTTTGATTCAACAATAATAAAGATAATTTGTTAATTACAATGATAAAAAAGTCTTTTTAAGCATATAATTCTAAAATGAAAATTTTGAAAGGAAATAACATTTGAAATCATAAAATTTTAGTTGATTGAAAAATGTGTTCAATACTTTTCCTAAACAACATCAACGTTCATTTTGTTCAAGGACTTTTAGTGCATAAATCAAAGAGATGTAAAATATAAGTTAAAGTCTGATGTTAGTTTACTTTTGTTTTTTTAGTGGCAAACCTAGCAAAAGATGAACACTAATTTACATTTGTGTCTAAGTTCAGTTACATTTTGTAACCCTTTTTTCTAGACTTATTCCTTTCTTTTGATGCTTTGCTTGAACATTTCGGAAACTGTCGAAAACCCTTTTTGATGCTTCCTATGTGTAGAAGTTTTTGTAGCTCAAATCAATGCTTGATTCCGATTATTTTTATTTTCCTTAAAATGATTTTCTCTAAAATTAGCACCTTTATCTACAAAATCAACAAGTATTCAATATTTGGCAAGATTGAATCTCTCACATCCTCCAATCTTGTTACCAAACTAACTCCTTTCTCCTTGTATTTATCTCTCATGTTTACTTTCTACAAAAGGTTTTAATTACTTCCAAGTATTTGTTCTCATTAGTTTAATTACTTCCATCCTACTTTATCATCATTAGTTTCATGTTGAGATAGTGTGAAGCTATATGTCCTCTTTCTAGGTACTTAAAACATTTGATATCCCAATTCCTATTTATGAAAGCATAATCAATTTTGACCTTCTCTCCACTTGATGCTTGCAAATTAGTTTCAGTAATTTCATATTTTAACTTAAGAGCTTTATCTTTTTTTTTTGCTCTCCAATTTGTTTTATGATAAAAAACTTATACTAGAAACATAAAAATTGTTATAAGGCCTCATTTTAAGCTCTTTTTCTACTTCATAGTCATGTGCACTATATCCTCTAACTCTACATAGTGATGTAGCTCTATGAGACTGGTAAATTTAGGGTGTTTAGCCTATAAATAAATCGACTAATTGTCATCTTTTGATCTTCCTTCATGTTCATCATAATCATGGTAACTTTCATCTTCTTATACTACTCCTCTACAATCTTTGAACGTTAACTTAACATTTGCAACTTTTGGTAGAGCTCCCTGGAAGACAAAATCAAAACAAATAGCTTCCTTATCATTAAGTTTATCTCCTCTTAATTTTCAATATGCAATTCTCGATTCTTCCTTCAAGTGAGAATTTATTGATCCTATCAATCCACAATATAGTCAATAAAATTCATTGCAACCATTTTAATCTTTTTCTCTTTTGAAAAATTATAACAATAAAAAACTAGCTCTACACACTTCTTCTACTTCAAGTAAGCGTCTAGATTTGTCTTCCTATAAAAGTTAATATTACTATCTTAATGCTACCTATATTATCATCTATCCATTCTTCATACTCCCTTTTGTATTTTATATCATTCTTTTCCGCTTCTTGTCTTCATTTTTTTTCTCCTCTTCCTCCTCTACCACTCCTTACATTTAGTTTCTTAAGTAATTGGCAACACCTTCATTCCTATCCGTGACATGCCCTATATGGAATCTACAACCACCCATATAAATGACAACCAATTTCCTGTACATACATTCATGGCATTCATTTTTATTCAATGCTATACATATACACATTACAAAATTTCACATCACTTAATATTATCACTTAAAATTAGTATTATATCTTTATATTTACATGATAATCTAAAAAGAAAAGATACAATTTCCTTTACTCTTTTATATGTATAATCATCTTAAACTAAAACACATTCTAAAAGCACATTTTACTCTTAGCTGTTGGCCTTGGTCTCTGCAGATGTTTCCTGTACCTTACTCCTATGACTTGGACCTACACGGATTAACACTCGTGCTGAGCTTGAAAGCTTAGTGGGGAAACACTTAGTTTCGATGACTACTCACAGCAGTCATCTAGCAAGCACACACATTTAGAAATATCATAATTTATATACCATAAATTCACATTCATGAATCAAACATTGATATTCAACACTCATTGATTCAAATTGTTAATACAAATGCAAATGCTTATCAATACCAATTATTTATGTTGTCATGTTGTATTTCTTATTTATAACTATTTACTTTACTTTATGTGTTAGTTCTGTACATTCCCGTGGGTGTGGATGGCGAAAGTTGTGGATATTCGAAGATATCAGAATCGTGGATACTGGAAAGTATCAAATTGTAGATACCCTCAAAGTGCTGACCATCTCCCCTCTCCATATTCCTTTCCATGAACTTTCAACACTCACAGACATGCTTAATTCCTATTAGCCACACATGCTTTATTATTATTAGTCACACATACCTTAATCCGGTTGATCCATATGTTAACTTTATAAAAATTGCATATTGGTCCTTCTTTCTTTAATTCCCATATTGGCCTATGATCTTATCAATTAATTTCATTCCCTTATGTCTTAATTTTTTAATGGCATAAATTTCATACAATTTGGTTAATTATTCTGGAAGTTATAGCCAAAACCCTACAGACTGTTTGAAAATAAGCACAATAGCTAGATTTCAACTTAAGGCCAAAATTAAAAAATCTTAGAGGCATAATCAAAATTCGGTTCCTCTATGAAAGTTATAGAATTGTCCCTAGTTTAATATTCAATTGTAATTATCCAATTTGGAGGTCTACAGGCCAAATATGGCCAAATTACAGAAGTTTGTTCATTGGAACCTATCCATCTAGTGAGGTGCACATCCCAAATCAACTAACTTCTGTCTTATTATGCAAGAGCAGCATAAAAAAAAAAGCATCCAATTTAACCAACAACATCCCATTTACTTATGGAATACTTCTTTTATCGATTACCCTCATAAATCCAAGCAAATATATCAAAAATTTTCATATATATTTCACGTCTAAGTATGTATTTCCATGCTAAAACGAACAAATTACCCATTTATCTATGTCTTTTACATTAAGTACCATTATGTCTCTTACTATTCTTAGATGCACCCAATTTGTTATGTTCACTTCTTAATATGCCTTAGACATGTTATAACACTTCTAGGGTATATGTTAGGGCCTTACACTATCATTCACATTAATAATTGTCCATTCTAGTAGTTAGAGGTGGATTATATTGTAGTCAAGCTATGACAGCATTATGTTTATCCAAGCTATTTGTACTTTCACCAAATTGTTGAATAAGTTACTCATATTGGCCCCAAATAATGTTCATAAAGGACTCATGGGTTAGTAATAAAAGTAGTCCTTCACATATCTCTCTCAAAGTTTTATTCGATTCACAACGTAAACTTTTGACCAAAGGTTTTTTTAAAACTATACAATCTAAAATAAGCAAATCAGTTGAATTCTTCCTCTTTTTTGAATAGCTCCTCAAAATGTAATTTGGATAGGAAATAAGAAAAGAAACAAAACTAAAGACCAATGACCAAGAAGACTCAGAAATAAGAAATTGAGCTTAACGGTTAGACCTAATAAAAAAGAAAAAGAAGATTTTGACAAGTTTGAATTAAACAATATGAAAAATAAGATCTTCAATAAATGTAATAATATTTAAGATGCCAAATATCTTGTCCTTGCGAGAGAGATTTAAAACCTTGATTTATATGAGTATTGCAACTAGCCACTAATTTTATGACCTTTAGATGACACTTTTGTAGGACTTCTATTGACAAACTCCATAATAATAATAATATTTTTTCACTTTTCTTTTCTTCTCTTTTATTTTTTTGGATTGACTTGATAACTCAAAAAATAATGAACACGACATTTAGGAATAATTTTCTCGTAATGAATCTTAAAACAAGAACACAAAAATTTAATGTATGATAACAGGATAGAAGAATATTGAAAACGTAAACAACAATATTAAGAACAAAGTTGAATATAGAATTGTATTTTGATACCAAATTAAGAGATTCAATATCAATATAACGTGACCAAGGATCGTTTTATCTAAATAGTTTGATTCACGAATATGACCATAAAAACACAACAAGAAAGATATATATGAATCATCATATTCTAAAAAATAAGAGATTGATAGTGATATGATTATAGGATTTGATTGCTGCTAGAAAAATATATAAAATCATAAGTTTTAGAGAATTTAAAATAAGTGTTACAAAAAGTTTGAAAAAATTACCTCCAAGATTCTTGATTCAAGAATCATAATGATAATTTGTAAATTACAATCATAAGAAAGCCTATTATAAATATAAAACTCCAAAACTAGAGTTCCAAAAAGAAATAGCATCTTAAAACAACAAAATTTAATTAATTAAAAACATGTTCTGTACCTTTCTTTGACAACATGATGCTAATTTTGTTCTTAAACTTTTACGGCCTGTTTGGTTTAATGGCTGAAATAGATAAAGAATAAAATAGTTATTCTTAGGAATAGAAAAGAAAATGAATAAAAAATAATATATACTACTTTGTTTGGTTTACTATAAAAAAATTTCTATGTCAATATTTGGTTTGAAAATATAAACTTAGAATGACAAAGGAATAATTAACAAAAAGACCAAATATCCTTATGCTTTATTATTATTATTCTTATTCTTATTATTATTATTATTGTATTATTCTTATTCTTATTTATTAATTAATTAATTAATTATTAAATTTCTTATTATTATAATTAATTTTCTTCTTCTTCATCATCTTATTATTATTATTATTATTAAATTTATTATTCTTGTTATTATTATCATTATTAATTTTCTACTTATTATTATTCTTATTATTATTAATTTTATTAATTTTCTGAAGGAAGGTGAAAATGAATAAGAAACGCGAGATGAAGTGAATGATAAGAAAATCATGAACAAATGACTTTATTCTCGGAATAGCTAATGACAAGTGAAGATAGTCATTAGCTATCACTAAAAGTTAAGGAATATTTAATCTTAGGATTAGATATTCTTTGTATTTTAATCAAACAAAGAAATAGTTAAGTTTTAAGAATTCATTACGAATAGAATACCTATTTCATTAAACCAAACGTGCCATTAGTATGTAAAACAAAGATGAGTTTAACACTGGGTTGATTCCATTTCTCCAATATATAAATTCGATGAAAGATTGACTCCAATTTACTTCAATGTTCAGTGCCAATTAAGTTATGTAAAACTTGTTCCCTTTTTTTATGCTTGACTTTAGCATTTCACAAATTGTCTAATCTTCTCTTACCATCACTTTTAAAGGCACATTTTTTCTCTTCAATATCCATGGTCAAGGAATTTACTGTACTGTACAAATAGGATTACATTTAAGAAATCATATTTGATGTGAGCATTCATTAACCATGTGGTGAAGTTATCTGAATGCACTAATGTTGTGCAAGTCGAACCCTCTTGACTCTCGAGTCCCAAACTGTTTACACCATGAATTGCTTCTTTGCTGCAAAATGTTCCCACAGATTCTACCTTACAACCAAAATTGGAGGCAGAAGCAGAGGAGTGGCCGAAGATTCTTAAAGCGCTTAGGTTTGTGCAGTTGCAACAGCTGCAGCAATGAGCTTGTCTAGTCCTTTGGTTATGCAGTTGGAAAGAAATTCATCCGATGGAAATAGAAATAACTTTACTTCGAGGTGTAACCAAACAGCTGGTAGCTAGCCTGGTGATCAATCGAAACCTCCGGAATGAAACAGCTCTTCTATTTAAGTTGTGTTGCTCGTCTCTCCTGCTGAATTTTGTGACATGACAGTAAAGTCCATACACACGATGTCTTTGCATGTGTTTTTTTAGATCGTGTCCATACTCTTTTCCGGAAGTTGCCCCCATCAGCCTTACCTCACCATAATTCATCTACAGAACTGACGTACACAGAGTTGGACAGCTGCCTTGGTGGACCCTTTTGGATGCTTTGAGATGTTTTCCTTTTGAAAAATGCAAAAAGTTATGGAGACGTACATGTGAAAGGGCCCTCTCTTAGTTGCAACGACTCGACCTCATTCCATGTATCTTATGAGAAGCTAGCTACCATGGATAAAGTTTGAAAGCTGCCTATCCACCAAGTCGCCATTTTAGGCTTCAAACTGACCATATCACCCTTCACCCAAATAAAAAATAACACCATGGATCTCAACCGTACATTTATGTCCCTCCCTTTTTAAATCTTCATATTCTCTATTCTCTCTATTCTGTCCTAACTCCGCTCTACTTTATCTCAGTCATATATTTATTTTATCCCAACTTTGTTCCACTTCATCTCATCCATATATTTATGTGAATCCTAGTACCAACTCCCTCCACTTCATCTCAGTCATACAAATATAAGGCTCAATATTTCTACTTTAGAAAAGAGACATGATCATCTGTCTCCTTTATTATGTCTCAACTCTGCTCTACTTCATCTCAGTAGAATAGAATAGAAGAGATTACCTACATAAATTTATAGCTGAGATGAAATAAACCAGAGTTGAGACATAATAAAAGAGAAAGATGATCATATGCCTTTTCTAAAGTAGAAACATTGAACCTCGTATTTCCTCCTTATCTCAATTGCACTAAGTGGCACAGGTTCCGCAACCTACTTGTCTTACATTATTGTCTAAGAAAAAGAGAGTCAAACTATGTCCCTTTTACTTCTTTTGTTTAATTATGCAACGGTAATGGACGGGAAAGGAAGAGGATCTGGTCCATCTGCCAATTCTATATGTAATATATGAAAAGATGAATTTTAACTAAATTCAAGCTAAGGTTGTGTTATTCAATTTAAACACCATCAAGTTGACAAACTGAGTTGTTTCTGTTTTCAATAAAGCTTAGAGTTTGAACATTTTGGTAAATACATAAGATTAGTAACTATTAGAGAATGTATTAGATGTTTACTCACGTAGGACAAATACGTAATTCCCATTCCATAGTTTGAAAAGTCACATAATACAAAACTTATTACTTTCGTTTTTCTGAATCCGTACACATCTAATACATTGTTAAAACAAACTGTTTTCGTTTATATTCAAAACTTGTTTCATAATTGATATATGTAACAAATGGTGAAAAAGGTCAAAAGACAATCCATTCCACGTTGGCCATCTGATCCCACGTGCCAATATCTCCTCCTTGTCCGTGACGCTTTTTTATGACTTTTACGCCGGCACTCTGCACTCCCTCCCTCTGTTCCACTTTACTCGTTTGTCAGCCCTCTCTCTCCGTCTCAGCTCTCCATTGTAGTGCGATTTAGTGTCCCTTTGATCCTCGGACATGAAATGACGGACAGTTCTGATTCATATCTCAATCCTCTGCAACTGATCGCTCCTATTCCTCGTCAATTTCTTCTTTCCTTCCTCTGGCAACAATTTGTTCCCTTATTTGTTTTGTGCTACTGGTTCGGTCATACTGTTGCTTGTGATTTTCTTTAACAGGTCTGTGGGTTACCTAAGCTCTTATAACTCAACCCCTCCTATTTGTTTCCTTTATAAAATTTTCATATACTGTGTTATCTGGTAAGTTTACATTTTTCTTTTTTTATAATGAATTTGTTCGCTTTGTTTGAGGTTCGGTTTTTACCAATACGAATTAAAGAAACATGCTTCAAAAATCTTGTCTTGATTCTTTTTCTGTTTATATTTGCTCATTCATGCATGTTTTACATATATACATTAAGTTAGTTCCTTCCCGGATATGTTACAATGAGTAGAAAGTACGTTGCTAATGAGTGGATACATGGTTGGCCTGAGTAATGAAAATCACAACTGGAATTGAAATCCTACGATTAATATTTTTCTTTTTATGCCAGATCAGAGAATGAAAACGGTTATTTCTTCCATAATCAACAATTTGTTTTAATATGGGCTATTCTCAGTTTTCTTTCCTCTGTCAAATTGATACCTAGTGTGTGATACATCTTCCAATGCTTTCAGATTTACCTCGGCAAGCAGCCATGGGAATGATGGAGTCCTGTGATTGCATGTGGCCCCATGATGAACTACTTGTGAAATATCAGTATATCTCGGACGTTTTAATTGCGTTTGCATACTTTTCTATTCCTATTGAGATTATCTACTTTGTGCAAAAATCGGCCTTCTTCCCATACAGAGGGGTGCTCATGCAGTTTGGTGCTTTTATTATTCTTTGTGGAGCAACCCACTTCATAAATTTGTGGACACTCTACATGCATTCTAAAGCAGTTGCTGTGGTTATGGCTATTGCAAAGATTTCTTGTGCTTTCGTGTCTTGTTTCACTGCATTAACGCTTGTTTACATTATTCCTGATTTGTTGAGTGTTAAAACTCGGGAAATGTTTCTCAAGAACAAGGCTGAAGAACTTGACAAGGAAATGGGGCTTATTCTTACACAAGAAGAGACAGGAAGACATGTCAGAATGTTGACCCATGAGATTAGAAGCACTCTTGACAAAAATACTATCCTAGAAACCACTCTTGTTGAATTGGGTAGGACCTTAGGCCTGGAGGAATGTGCATTGTGGATGCCATCACGATCTGGCATGACTCTACAACTTTCACATATGTTGAACTACCGAACACAATATGGGTCTACCGTGCCAATAAACCTTTCCATAGTAACTGAAGTCTTTAATAGTGCACGAGCATTGCGCATACCATATAATTGTCCACTGGCTAGGATCAGGCCTCTTGTAAGTCGATATGCGCTACCAGAAGTTGTTGCTGTCCGTGTCCCTCTTTTACATTTATCAAATTTTCAAATTAATGATTGGCCTGACCTTTCTGCAAAAAGCTATGCTGTCATGGTTCTGATCCTTCCTGCAGATAGTGGTAGAAAATGGCGTGACCATGAGTTAGAACTTGTTACAGTTGTTGCAGACCAGGTACATTTACCTTCCAGATTGTTTGACTTGTTTTCCATTTCCTATTCACTTAACCTTTATGCTCAATTCCTTGCCTGCAAACAAATATATAAGATCATAGACCTGTATGCATTCTTATATTAATTTCATCAAGTTGTAGGAAGCTATTTAAAACAGAAGAACTAAAGATTGTGGTTATAAGTTCCCAATTGATGCTATGATTAGTTCCTAGGAATTCTACTTAGAACATGCTTATTGGTGAAACTGATTTTTTTTCTCTTCATACAGGTGGCAGTTGCTCTTTCACATGCTGCAATTCTGGAAGAATCTATGCGAGCACGTGAACAGCTCCTGAAGCAGAATATTGCTTTGGACTCAGCTCGAAAAGAGGCAGAAACGGCAATTCATGCTCGCAATGACTTTCTCTCTGTCATGAACCATGAGATGAGGACACCAATGCATGCAATCATTGCATTGTCTTCTCTTATGCTAGAGACTGAACTAACTCCGGAACAAAGAGCTATGATTGAGACAGTTTTAAAGAGTAGCAACCTCTTAGCAACACTTACCAATGACGTGCTAGATCTTTCGCAGCTTGAAGATGGAAGCCTTGAGTTGGACATTGGAAGGTTCAATCTTCATTGCATGTTTAAAGAGGTATGTAATATGTATTTGAATGTTTTCCAGTTGAATACCTTCTTTTCTAACTGATTTTGATATAAACTTGTGGCTTCCCCACAATTGTTTGAGCCTATTTGTCTTCACTCTGTCAATGTAGGTTGCCAATTTGATACAACCTATTGCATGTGTAAAGAAACTATCTATGAACTTGATTCTGGCCTCTGATTTGCCTCCGCTAGCTGTTGGTGATGAGAAACGGCTTATGCAAATTATTTTGAATGTTGTTGGCAATGCAGTTAAATTCGCAAAGGAGGGTTATGTTTCTATTATAGCATCTGTTGCAAAACCAGAATCGTTAAGGGACTGGAGGCCTCCTGAATTTCACCCGATTGCCAGTGATGGCCACTTCTTCTTAAGAGTTCAGGTTGATTAATCTGTTGCAATCCTGGTTGACCTCTAGAGGTTAAGGCTTCTCTTTTCATATGATAAGACTAAGAAAATGTTCTAGACAATTTTATTCTACTCTTTGCTAATCATCATCTATTTTGATGGTTAGCCTATATGGTCTTGCTGCCAGCATAAATGCCTAAGTTTTTGGTACAGGTCACCATTTAACTGCTCGCATTGCTTTTTCAACCTGGAATTTGTTTGAAATTTGATCTATTTAAAAGTCGTGAACAAATAGACTTTTGCAGGTTAAGGATTCTGGCTGTGGTATTCTCCCACAAGATATCCCCGTGCTTTTCACTAAATTTGCTCAGCCTCGAAGTGGATCTAGTCGAACTAATGGTGGCGCAGGTCTTGGACTTGCCATTTGTAAACGGTAGATCTCGGAACATGCATAAGACAACTTTAATGCTTGCATTTAGAGTCTACTGACATTTGAACATGGCTGGAAGCATTTCATAATCACTATCTTTTCTTTTCAATAGTTTCCTCTACTTAAATCAACCTAGTTACATCCTGTAGAAACTACCATATTAACTTTGGCGTGCTGCAACTTTACGTTGTATATTGCTCGCAGTAGTACAGCAACAAAATAATTGCAATTGCTTGTCTATGACACCAGCTCCTTCCTTTTGTCTATTGCATTTTCACTCCACTTGAATTACTGCACCAGGTTCGTAACGCTCATGGGAGGTTATATTTGGATCGAAAGTGAAGGCCTTGACAAGGGTACTGTGGCAACATTCATTGTCAAGCTCGGCCTTTGTGATAATCCTGATAAATCGTCTGTGCTCCAAGCTGCAATAAGAGGACGAGCGAACCGTGCCAGTGCAGACTTTACCGAACACAAACCTCCGTTTGGTTTCAACGACGGAATTACTCCCCATCATCGTTACCAAAGAAGTCTTTAGTTATAAAGCCGTGGAAGCAGATTTCAAGCTTTTGAAGATGATGAATTGTTTTCTAGTTCCTGATTTGTAAATTGAAAGTCACAATACAATAATTACAACGTCAGACAAGGATACAAGTGCTAGTAGAACCATTACGTAGGGGCATATCTTTGTCATGTAATGTAGTTGATTCGTGAATAGTGATATCCAAGTTTATAAACTGCCCTTGGCACTAGTGATTATAACCGGTCTTTTGACTTTTTATTATTTTTCCCAGAGCAGATTGGGGGGTTAATTTTTACTGGCTAGGAGAAAGATAGCTTAACAAATGCTGCACATTAAAGTCCTCCTTTCCTAAAAATTGCAAGTAGAGTTTGTTGCTCATATCTTCCTTTCAATCATCAGGCCCAGATCCCTATGTATTGAGATCAATTTCCGTTTCGTGCATCGCTTCCTCTCTGCTCCACTAAGTTGCTATGATTTCTTAAAATTACAGCAACCATCAAACCTGAACTAAAACCAATAGCATCGATGGATTTATACGAATCAACTATAAAAAATGATATAGTATCAATGATTCAAACCGACACTAGGAATGCCCGTATCCTAGAATTCTTTCCATCAACATTTAATATATTAAGTAACATAGTGCAGTTACAACAAACGAACACACAATTACGACAAAACTATTCAGCCAAAGCAAAGATCTTTAAAGTAGTCAGCGAGGGCTTTACTTCTTGGATTTCTTCGAAGTCCTGCTAGCGACACAACAAAAGATGAGTATCTGAATATATCGGAACACAATCAACAAGTTTTAAACCTCTGAAACAAAGGCTTACTCGACTGGTTGCAATGCAGCAGCAGTAGCAGTTGGAGCACCTATTGGCTTATCACCAGCTCCTGGTCCCTGCAAGAAATTCAAATCAAATCCACCATCAAAAAATATCGCAATGAAGACAGTAAAACTAATGTGATAAAGCTGTGAGGATTTTACTGATTCTAGATGATAGCATTTAATGAGTTACATTATTGAAGGAACACAATAGATCGACACAGCAAGTGTAAACCCTCGCTGACTCCAAACTCGTTAAAATGGAACCATAACAATTCTACAAAATTTAACAAAAAGGAGCAATTCTTAATCACCCAGAAAAATGGAATTCTAGTGTTACCTGGACCAATCGTTCCTCTCTTCTAGCAATTTTTCTTTCCCTTCTTGCCTTGTTCTTAGCCCTCTTAACCTCAAACTGATCAGATAAATTCTTCTCTCTTGCTTTCTCAGCTTTTGATTTGTGAATGCTCTCCATAAGAACACGCTTGTTCTTGAAGACATTACCTTTCACTTTCATGTACATGTCATGGTACATGTGTTTGTCAATTTTTTTTGCCTCCCTGTACTTGCGAAGCAAACGCCTTAGCACACGCATCCTTCTCATCCAAAGAATCTTTGTTGGCAACCTTGCTTCTCTTGTACCCTTGCGCTTACCTAGAGTTGTTCCAAAATGCTTAAAAGTTAAAGACTTAAGAGACACCCAGGATACAGTAGGAAAAAGAACTACATTTTGAACTAGAATGCCCATGAAAAACTAAAACATATGCAACAAAGTCCACTTATCTGAATTGATAATAGAAAAATTAGGAATTCCATATGGTCTACAAATAACAAAATGTAGCACTATGAACAGTGAGCGTTTATAATACAAATAGAGTTTTATGACAATTTAAAATGAAACCCCAAAAGATCTAAGATTTTTAGGGAACAAATACCATATCCAGAGTGACGCCCTTTCCTCTTGGCTTCCTTCATACGACGTGCACGAGACCGAGAGTGAATTTTTGTTGGCTTCCTGATGATAAAACCATCCTTAACCAACTTCCTTATGTTTTGGCCTGAAGTTAAATCATCAATAAATCAATAATTTGATTTTTAAAAAAAAGGAATATGCGCCACAGATGCACTTCAAATGGATGACACAAATTACATTCAACATGTAAGCTAAAAAGAACAATAATGGACTGTAAAGCAATATAGACGTTCCCTCAGAGGACCTTTTCAAATCACACACAAAAAGCTGCACCAGCTAGTGTCATAAGACACTTGCAAAGAACTAGATTTTCATCCTCGTAAGAAAATACTTTTGCACACGCATAAAATTACAATTTAGCAAAAGATCATTTCGATAACCTCGAATTGAGAACTCTTAAACAATCTATTGAACACGCAGACAAAAAACATAAAATGAGGACAGGTAAAACGTTCGTATGTTACTCCACACATTAAACAAGTTACTTCTGCTACCTTTATGCACTAAGAAAACTGTGAATTTATGACACAAGAGTTTAGAAAGAGAAAACAAATGAAATTGAAAACGTACGAGAATTGGCCATGGAGATCTCGTTGACTTCATTGGGATCAAGCCACACCTTCCCTTTGCCGCACTTCAGGACGCTAGCGGCTAGCCGCTTTTGGAGTTTCAGGGAAACCATCTCTTTCTCTCGCTCTGTGCAGCAGCTGCGATGGCGGAGTGGTACGAGAAATTGTATTTATACAGTGGTTCTAGGGTTTTCTCAGGATAACATTTTGTCAAGGGCCTTGTTTGGGCTCTCTCTATTTTGAGCTGAGAATGGGAATTTGTTCTTAAGTGCTGTGAATAAGAGGGGTGATAGGATCCGGTTGAGTTGATCAAATCTCAGATTAGCTTAAAATAATATTTAAATTGAAATTCCAGGATGATTCACGTCCTATTGGTTGGTTTTATTTTTACCTTTGGAATTAAATACTTTCGGTCCTCATCCAATAGTCATTTCTACTATAAAAAAAAAAAAGTTATTAATTTTTCTTCTTTTGATAACTAATTGTAACCGATCAAACCAATTTTAACACATGATTGGTTTAAAAAATGGTAAATTTTAAATTATTAAAATCAATTCTCTCAAATCACAACACAGTGCAAAGATGGATTCATTTTCGTCACTATCCAGTGTTGCAAATGTTGGCGGAGGAGCTCATCGCCCATGCGACTTTATGAAAATTGTGAGGAACAACTAGTGTCTCAGGCCAAAGTTAAAACTTTATTTCATTTAATTTGATCGCTTAACCAAAAAATTCAGCTTGATGGACCACATTTCCAACTTTTTGGCTCTTTCCAGAATTAGAGAGTGTGAGGATTATTTGATGACTTCAAACTAATCTATCACATAAACCTTTTTGTTAAAAGAGTTTACCAGAAATATTTGATTAATAATATTGAAAGAATCTTTTTTCTAGTAGAAATGTTGTATTAGAAAAATGACTGTAGTTGGAAAACAAAAAATATTCTAACCTCTTTACTTTCATTTTACACATTCTCTTATTCATTTTAATTTTGTTATTTTAAATCATGAGATCAAATATATTTAAAAAATTATGGTCATCTAATTATCAACTTGGATGCTCTACCAACCTATTGTGCTGCACACGAGACAAGCCCACTTCGGTTATAACCCACCTTTATTCCTTTTTTTTATTACAAGGGAAGGAAAAAAATTGAAAACGAGATTAGTGCTAGACCCCTAAATTCAGTCTGCAGGATCGTGCGAGTGTTGGTGAGTTTTGGCCAATGTTTGGCACGTAAGTTGGCACGAGGAAGGCGTGTTGACAGGAACAAGGCAAAGACTTGCGAGTTGGCGAGCAAAACCCGAGGAACTTGCGAACTAGGCAAGAGATGCGAGAAGTATCGACGAAGATCTCGAGAGTAGGCGAGATTTGATATGCGTGGGCACGCGTAGGTGCGCATTGGCGGAAACCTTCGATGAGACATGAGATTCGGATGCGAGGCCACGCAGAGTTGGGAAACTAAGTCATGCGAGACCCGAGAGTGCGTGAGAAGGCGCAAAGGTGTATGAGACTCGCGAGGATGCGTGAAGGTATGCAAGCATGATGAGGCGCACGAACACTTAACTTCGGCGAGGTAGGACGAAGGTAGGTAAATGGGCGAGGTTTTTATACTAACTATGATTGTGACTTGTGACTTAGTCATAGAGCGACGAGACTGCACCATGAGGAAGCTTGATCATGGAAGATTGACTTATCCATGGACGTGTATTGATGGACTTATGTGCGGATAGCTTTCACTAAGACAAACATGGGCGAGTGGGATCGAACTTGGTGTGAATTTTGGTGGAGCATCGGACCTTGTAGAGATTGATTCGACCCAGGCTAAGGTCTTGACGGACTAAGGACTTAGCCCATGCTCGGATGAATGGACCACGACTAGCGGACTTGTTGTGGGAAGCATTGGATCAGGCCAATGTGCTAGTGGGCTTCGGCAAGATCACATTGCATCATCAGCGGATAGAGATCACGAGGAGATCTTGGATGATGTGGCGATGACTAAGAGTTAGAGTTGCAGTGAAACTCAACATCTGAAGATAGTGGAGATCT